>CM065118.1:552500-612500 GCA_033026305.1 Cirrhinus molitorella
TTCATCTTTAGTGATTCAGTCAAGAGCAGTGAGTGGTTTTCTGTCTTTCTTTTGTTTCTTGATGAACATCAGTGACTCGGACAATAGACACTAAATGCGGCTGCTGTCCCTTTAAAACCCAATGCAATGCACTGATACACTTTCTCTCAACTGTTTACATTCATTTAAGACGTAATCTGCTGTGTTTACATTAATACTCATCAAAACGGACAATTCCAGATCATTTTGTGTGTATTTCTCAGTTCATGAACGTGAAAGAGTGTGAGATGTGTTTTCTGTGTGTTTGCTTCAGTGTCTGCGTCAGAAAACAAGACCCAATTGAGTTCTCTCTTGCGTCGTCAAATTTATCCATAAGTCTGCACTTCTGCCACATATTCACATTTATGAGTGTTTTATTAGACGTGCAGCAAGTGTATTTCAGCTTGTGTCCCGCCGGTTTGTACGCATCTAACCTCCTACTACACAACAGATTTTTCTGAATGAATCTCTTTCCAAATCGTCCCTCACTAACATTTTTGTATCGTTTTTATTCTTTGAAGAACATGACAGTAGATTTTTGTCAGTTTTTGTCATTCAAGAAGAATTTTAGTTTATTATAGTTTCATTTTCATCTGTGAAAAAAATGTCGTTGGTGAAGTTTTTGAGGAAAATTATGGAGTTATGAAGAACAAAACACATCATATATGTGACCTTGGACCACAAAACCAGTCATGAGTCGCTGGGGGTTATTTGTAGCAATAGCAAAAAATACATTTTTTTAGAAGTAATATGAACTTAATCTGGACAACTTTGACATTTTCTCAATATTTTTATTTTTTTGCACCCTCAGATTGCAGATTTTCAGATAGTTGTATCTCAGCTAGGGCTGTGCCGATAAACAATATCATATTGAATCACGATAAAATATATGCCGATAACAATTATAAGCTCCAGGCATTTTTACTCGATATGGATTAATATAAGAGCCAATCACACAGCAGAAATATGCGCCAACAGCCAATCAGCATGCAGCTTTTAACGTTCACCTCAAAGAACAAAGTCAATTTCGTATGGCACTCTGCAAAGCAAACTCAACACGAGGACGACAAAAACGAGTGTAAGCAACTACGAAAGTGAAACTAACCTCAAGTTATTATCCAAAAATGATGAAATTGTTGACAAAAAAGGTAGCATTCAGTTCTATGGAAGTGGTTTGGCTATTTGAAAGCGTGTTTTTTTCTAGGTGCGTCCGCACCGCATCGAGACAAAAACATTTCAACTTTTCAAAATGCAATTTGGTCAAAGAGCTATTGTAAGAGATTTTTAATGCTAGAAATTCATTTAATCCTTTGCCTAAACTTATAACGGTTTCCACAGGTTTTAGGTGTGAACAGCCCCTTAATCTACCTCTTAAAGCCAGACTGTGACGCTGTCAATAAATGCTCAGGAGACGTTGGATCCAAGTGCGACATTTTTAATGAAAAACTCAGAGTAGACAGGCAGGGGTCGACAACGGCAGACTGTAGTGGTGAAGATAATCCAAAACACAAACGAGAGTCCAGGCAAATAGTCAAGGGCGGGCGGCGATCAAAGGGGATAATCCAGAGGCAAGCGAGGGGTCGAAAAGGCAGGCAGATATCGTTCACACACAGTTAAACAGTCCGGTTGGCAACAGCAAGACAAACACAGGAAAAACGCTCAGGATTGGTAGGTAGACTAGCAAAACTTCGCGAGGGAAAGACCAAACAAACGCTCTATAAATGGCCGCCAAAGAGGAAGTGACCGGAGCGACCCGGAACAGGAAGTGAGTCCCAGGTACAGGATTGTGGGTAATGAAGTCCGAATATTAGAAGTCCGGAGAGGGTTCCCGCTGGCGACGGTTAGAGGGAGCCACAGAGACCGCATTTGTGACACAGACGTTGTACTGTTGACATTGTACATTGTTCCTGACCAAAAAAAACAAAAAGTAAAAGTTTGACAAATTGTGTGCAATTTCTAGTTGTTTAGTTTTCTGTTTACATTTTGCACATTTAATCGAGCTCTTAAAGCCAGACGATGAAGACAGACTTGTCTTTCTGGAAAAGAAAAAAACTGTAATTGTGTTACTCACAATTGTGTTTACAATGGTTTTATGTTTACATTTTGCACATTTACTCTCATTTACATTCTTTTAGATTTAAATTTATTTTAGTGAGTTGTCTTATTTTTTTAAGGCCAAATGTGTCATCTGTTTTTGCTAATAAACTCTACTTTTAAATGTAATTAATGAACCTCAAATTGTTGTGGCTTCAGTCATAGTTGGGATACTCTTTTAAAGCTGGCAGCATTAACAGTTTATATATGGAAATATATATCGTTATCGATCAATATGGGAAAAAAATGATCGAGATTACATTTTTTTCCATATCGCCCAGCCCTAATCTCAGCCAAATATTATCCCATCATAACAAACTATACACCAACGGAAAGCATATTTATTCAGGTTTCATATGATGTGTAAATCACAATTTTCAGAAATGGACCCTTTTGACTGGTTTTGTGGCTGATGCTGCAGCTCCATTTAAACTTTGGTTTGTTCAGTTTATTATGTTCCACTTCATAATACAGGCCCTATGTGATCCTGATTGATCCTCATGACTTGGTTTATATCCCAAATTATTATTATTATTATTTTTTAATATTATTGGATCCTGTGTTTTATGGTTGAATACAAATTATTATTATTATTATTATTATTATTATTATTATTATTATTATTATTATTTATTTATTTATTTATTTATTTAAGATAAAAAAAACCTTGACAGTCAAATTAATTCATGACAATTTTACCAATACTTTATGTATTTATTTTTTTTATTTTTACATTTTTTTAAATAAGTAAAATAATAAATACATAAATAAACAAGATTATTAATAATAATAATAGTAATAACAATAATAATAATAATAATAATAATAATAATAATAATAATGTATTTTATTTATTTATTTATTTTTAAGATAAAAAACTTAAGTCAAATTAATTCATGACAATTTTACCAATACTTTTTTTAATTTTTACATAAAATAATAATAATAATAATAAGTATTATTATTATTATTATTATTATTATTATTATTTTTTTTTTTTTTATTAAGATAAAAACACTTGACAGTCAAATTCATGACAATTTTACCAATACTTTTTTTTTTTACATTTTTTAAATAATAATAATAATAATAATAATAATAATAATAATAATTATTATTATTATTATTATTATTATTATTATTATTATTATTATTATTATTTTTTTTTTTTTTTTTTTTTATTTATTTATTTATTTATTTAAGATAAAAAAAAAAAAACCTTGACAGTCAAATTAATTCATGACAATTTTACCAATACTTTATTTATTTATTTTTTATTTTTACATTTTTTAAGTAATAAATAAATAAATAATGTATTTATATAATTTGCTTTTTTTTCTTAATTGGGTGATATTCTGTTTGAAAAATATTTTCATAAATATCTCAATTTTGATTTGGACTCATTGCACAGCCATATTTTTAACGTAATAATATAAACAATTTAACGTTCAGCTTTATACAGTAATCCCTGTTGTCTTTGACTGTATTCTGTCCTCATTATCTTCATTGTGTGAATCACAGCGCTCCAGTCATAAGCGCAGCGGTGTTCTCAGTACATTTGCCTGTGAAGAGCTTCATCTGGCCGTGGTTTATTGTATTCAGTGGTTATGGAGCGGTTAGTGGACTGTTGTGAGTCTTTGGTGAAGCTGTTAGCCGTGTATATATCAGAATAACACACAGTGCTGGAGACACGCGTGTGGAGGTGGCTCCCGTTGATTGATGGCCTCCGTTGTTGACCGGCTTTTCTTTGCATCTGTGTAATTGCTTCTCGATATTATTGCAAATGAGAAATGAGTCCAGTGCATCAGCACAGGACGCTAAACAAAGAGCGGACGTGCGATAAGACGCACAGCGCTGGCGATCTGTCAATCCGGTGAGGAGAACGGCGGCCGTGATGACGAGGCTCTTCTCTGGGTCTGGGTTTAGCAGACATTAGATGGAGAACTCTGCTGTCTGTGGAGGAAATCAGATCTCGGGGAGTTCGAGCCAAGAGAGGATCGATGAAGCGTCTCTTTCTGAGATCCTTCAGATGCTGAGTTTTCATGTGAACCAGAGACAGCGACGCGTTTCCACTGAGTTTCCAAGCGTTTATGGGTGATTCTTAGACTATGGCCACTTTTATGTTCTTTATTAACAAACCATACATCAATGGAAAGCATATTTATTCAGGTTTCATATGATGTATACATTGCAATTTTCAGAAATGGACCCTTTTGACTGGTTTTGTGGCTGATGCTGCAGCTCCATTTAAACTTTGGTTTGTTCAGTTTATTATGTTCCACTTCATAATACAGGCCCTATGTGATCCTGACTGATCCTCATGACTTGGTTTATACTCCAAATTCATTTATTATTATTATTATTATTATTATTTATTTATTTATTTATTTATTTTTACAAATATTATGTTTTAATATTTTTGGATCCTGTGTTTTATGGTTGAATACAAATTATTATTTTATTTTATTTTATTTTATTTTATGCATTTTTTATATAAAAAACTTGACAGTCAATTTAATTAATCAACTTAATTAAAAAATGTCCTTTATTTTTGACAGATTCCACTTTCTTTGTGAAACTAACAATAAAACCACCTTGAAAACTTTTTACTTCCTTTCTATTATGATTTTTTCATACTTTTTAACCTCCTTATAGGTGTCAAAATTAATTTTCTCCTTGTCGCACACCCAGACTTATTCATTTAAAGCTAATCAGTGAAGCTATCTTCCATTTTTTTCACAAAAAAAAAAAAAAAAACTACAGAAATGTATTTATAGTTACAAAGTACATTGGAATTTTAATATTTATTTCACCCTCATTTCCTCTGTATTAAATCTGTTTTATTACTTTTTTATTTTACACCAGGTACAAAAAAAAAAAAAAAAGTTCCTCTCAGCACCTTTTTTTTTTTTATAAAAATGTCCTCATTGAAAGCCATTAAAAATGTTTAAATCCTTGGGCCATTTATTTAATTAACTACTATTTAATTAACTACAATTAACTACTATTTTTCATTTTTTCATAAAAAAAAACAAACAAAAAAAAAACTGTGGCATTATGTAAACAAACCAGCATTTAAAGGGTTACAATTCTGAAAATTAATGAATGTTTGGTGTCTATGGATATAGAACAGATGCTGGTTAAAAAATCGACATCAGTCAAAGCGGAACAAAAAAAAAAAAACATATTTTGATGACCATTTGTAGACCATTTTGCACCTATGTGTAACTTTTTTTTTTTTTTTTTAATGCACAAGGGTTAAACTTATGAGACTGTGTTTCATGACTTTTGAACAACTTCACAAGGCTAAAAGTGCCCCTAGTTGAAGAAACACCCTTAAAGGTTTGATTTCCTAATGCCTGAATGTGATCTATTCATGGCCTGACGAGTTGTTTGCGGTGTTCTTGTTATTGTGATGTCAGATCCCGATGGAGAGGCTTGTATCTGGTCTCCTGTGGTCTGATGTGGTCTCTCCTGAGAGTCGTGTTGGAAACTCCTGTAATTGTTGTTGCGTTTGCTGCAGTCGTGCCGCTGGGATTGAAGTAAAGAGCACAAACACGGCAGCGCTCCATCAAGACCGATACAAGACGAACCCTCAGAAAACAGCATTAAAATGCAGCGCTTCACCCAAATTACATCTCGCCGTCCCCTAGAACAGACGTTTGCGTTCGCTCGTCTCTCAGGGACTCGTTTATCTTCCCGCGTCGGGTTTCCAGGCACAAAATGGCCGTCCAATTAGAGCCGAAATCTGAGAGCCGGTCTCAGTTGAGCAGGATTGGTCTGTTCTCGGCTGATGAATCCAGATCAGCTGCAGATGAACAATTAAAACTGCTCCGGCTCTGTGTTCAGCCCCAGTGCTTCACCTGACGCCTGACGCCTCCGTACGTCTCATCCTGGCTCTTTCAGGCGGTCAGACACAACTGATCCCAGTGCAGATGTTCATATGTGAAACAGCTGAAGCGCTCACTCTCTAGACTCCCGATGAACCTCAAAGATCCCAGACATCAGTCTTCATTTGCACAGCAAATTTTGATTTAGTTTTAGTCATAGTCTTTTGACTAAAATGCCATTTAGTTTTCGTCATATTTTAGTCATCTGAATTGTTTTTAGTTTTAGTCGATGGAATATCATAAGATTTTAGTCGACTAAATCTACAGTAAATGTAGTCTGCTAAAAGGTAATGGGTTTAGTTACAGTGCAATGCATTTATTAAGCATTTCTCTAAAATTTCTAAACTCATTACACTGCAAAAAATGCTTTTCTATCTTAGATTTTTTTGTCTTGTTTCCAGCCGAAATATCTAAAAATTATTAAATCAAGTACATGTTAATGTCTTGTTTTCAGAAAAAAAAAAGTTCAAATTAAGTGAGTTTTTGCTTGAAACAAGCAATAATCTGCCAATGGGGTAAGCAAAATAATCTAGTCTTCTGCTTGAAATAAGATTATTTTGCTGACCCCATTGAGATTGTTTTGCTTGTTTCAAGCAAAAACTCACTTAATTTTGACTTTTTTTTCTGAAAACAAGACAATAATTTTAACTTGCCTAGAAAATCCTTCTTGATTTAAGAATTACTAGATATTTTATCTAGAAACAAGACAAAAAATCTTAGCTAGAAAAGCATTTTATTGCAGTGTATATAGGTTTGATATTAAGGTTTAATCATGATAAACACAATTTAACTGCAGTGATACACAACATGCCTTAATATTAAAATGAAATAAAACCACTTCTCATGAAGAACATGGTCTTCTTCTGAATGTAATCTCAATGGTTATATCGGCTAATGATGCATTCTTTATAGTCACTTGTTTACCATATTCTTCATTCTTTCAAACAGACATGTTTATTTCTGTAAATGCATTTAGATTCATCTTTAGGGCTGTGTAAGTGATTCAGTCAAGAGCAGTGAGTGGTTTTCTGTCTTTCTTTTGTTGCTTGATGAACATCAGTGACTCGGACAATAGACACTAAATGCGGCTGCTGTCCCTTTAAAACCCAATGCAATGCACTGATGCACTTTCTCTCAACTGTTTATGTTCATTTCAGACATAATCGACTGTGTTTACGTGAATACTCATCAAAAAAAAAAATATATATATATAATAATTAATATACTTTAAAATATATTTTAATTCAGTGATGCAAATCTGAATTTTCATCAGCTGTTTCTCCAGTTTTCAGAGTCATATGATCCTTCAGAATTCATTCTAATATATTTTATTTTATTATTTATTTATTTTATTGTAATGATTTCTGAAGGATTGTGTGACACTGAAGAAATACAATTACTAAAAAAAAAAAAATGCAACAATTACTAAAAAAAAAAAAAATGCAACATTTTTTGAAAGGCAGTGTTTGTGTGACACACACACTACGTACATTTGATCTATATATCTAAATAAAAATAGACTATAGATATACAGTATATGATCCAAAGTAACTTTGTAACTAACTACTTGAGTATTTTCTTTTTTAGCCAATACTTTTTTACTCTTACTCGAGTAACTGTTCAGACTACTACTTTTACTTGAGTAAATATTTCTATAAGTACTTTTACTTTTACTCGAGTACAGTTTTTGGTTACTCTACCCACCTCTGGATGTGTCAAAATGTAATGTTTGCTAATATTTTTATTCATAACTGCCAAAAAAAAACCCATTACATTCAAATTCATCAGTAAAATCTGAGCAATGGTCCAGTGCTAGTGTTATCTGTGTGTGTGTGTGTGTGTGTGTGAGATCAGTGTTTATGCAGCAGCTGTATTTATTGAAGACCTGCGCTCCATCAGTACTAGTTGATTTGTCTAGTTCTGGTGTGGTTTAGCGTCAGTGGCTCTAGGTCTGCGTGTGTCTGATGGATGATGAGAATCAGACTCCTGCACACATGCAGAATGAATGTGTAATTCAGCTCAGTGCTGACGACGCTTGAGATTCAGGAGACGACGGTGTGTTCAGATCTTCAAAGAGAGAACATATCGTTTGAATTTTACCTGAGATTACTGCGCTCCGTCCGTCACACTCTTGTGGACGACATTCACATCAGCAATGAGACAAATCTCAAATGTGGATGATGATTAAAATACCGCAAGTGTCATAATTGAGGCACAATCAGTTAATAATATTTTAAAATATATTATACAATTATATTTTTTGGTTAACTGCATTTATTATTTAGGTAATTATTATTAAATGACCTAAAATGTTATATTTAGTTGTGTTGTTATTTTATTTAAGGCAGCGGCTATTTACACTAAGTGCAAATAGCAATTAAAAAACTATTTACACCAAGTGCAAATATCAATGGGTTCTATTTACACTTAAGGATTTTCTGCTATTTATAATACTTTTTGCAAATAAATGCAATTATTACTATTGTATTATATTAAAACAGTATTCAGTAATTATGCACTGAGTGTAAATTATCATTTTAATTCAATTTATTAAATGGATGCAGCCTTAGTGGGACAATAAGCCCTCCCTACACCTAACCCATACTTTATTTTACATTTTTTGATTATTTCCTTAATTTTTATTGAAAATCAATGCTTTTTCCGATATTATATGAGATTTAAAAAGGATGAAAAAAAAATAGCCATAAGGTGGAATTGAACCCGGGTCGTCCGCGTCGAAAAGATTTAACCACACGCTTTGTTTGTTTATTTTTTTATTTAAACTAGTTTATGACCAAATTTCATTAAAAAAAAAAAAAAAAAAAAAAAAATATATATATATATATATATATATATATATATATATATATATATATATATATATATATATATACTTGTTACAGGGTTATCGTATCGTATAGTTAACAAAAACTAAAACCAAAATTAAAACCATAAAACAACCTTAAACAAAACAACACACAAGGGTTTTATTTCAGCTAGTTGTCAAAGGAACATTTTTTCATTTTCATTTGTGACCCTGGACCACAAAACCAGTCATAAGGGTCCATTTTTGGAAATGTATATTTATACATCACACGAAGCTGAATAAATAAGCTTTCCATCGATGTATAGTTTATGATGTTATGATGATTAACAATATTTGTATTTTCAAATAGAGAAAACTATTTGAAAACCTGGAATCTGAGGGTGCAAAAAAAATAAATAAAAAGATTATGAAAATCGCCTTTAAAGTTGTCCAAATGAAGTTCTTGCAATGCATATTACTAATAAAAAATTAAGTTTTGATATATTTATGGTAGGAAATAAAAAAAAAAATCTTCATGGAACATGATCTTTATTTGATATCCTAATGATTTTTGGCTACACATAAAACCAGTGATGGGGTAACACATTAAAAGTAACGCAAGTTACGTAATAATATTACTTTTTTCAAGTAACTAGTAAAGTAATGCGTTACTTTTTCATTTCCAAGAAAATTTTCCAAAAAAGTAAAATTTTTTGTTTCCTTTATGTATTTAATCCCATTTTATTAACCAATGACTTTGCTGCAAAAATACTTTACTTGCATTGTTAGTCTTGTTTCCAGACAAAATATCAAAAAATCCTTAAATCAAGAAGGATTTTCTAGACAAGTAAATAATTATTTTCTTGTTTCCAGAAAATAACAAGTCAAAATTAAGTGAGTTTTTGCTTAGAACAAGCTAAATAATCTGCCAATGGGGTAAGCAAAAAAATCTTATTTCAAACAGAAAACAAGAGTATTTTGCTTACCCCATTGGGAGATTATTTTGATTTTCAAGCAAAAACACACTTAATGTTGACTTGTTTTCAGACAAGTCAATTTTCAATTTTCATTTTTACTTGTTTAGAAAATCCTTCTTGATTTAAGAATTGTTTTGATATTTTGGCTGGAAACAAGACCAAAAATTTAAGTAAGAAAAGCATTTATTTGCAGTGTACTAATAAGCAAAACTTACTTTAGATGAACTAACATTTGTGCTTTTTTTCTCATTGCTGAAGAGTGTTGAACTTTCTTTTCCTACAGTTCTACTGCACAGACATCAGTTTAATTTTCCTTTAGCCTTAGCCTTATTCACTTCATTTCATTTTGGTGTGAAAGGGCTTTTACATTTGCTAAGAATCAAACTTTTTTATATTAGAAACAAACAAGCAAGCCCTGCCCAGATTTAAAAAGTAACACAAAAGTAACGTAACGCATTACTTTCCATAAAAAGTAACTAAGTAACGTAATTAGTTACTTTTTAAGGGAGCGACGCAATATTGTAACGGATTACTTTTAAAAGTAATAAAACCCAGTGACTTATGACATTTCATTTAGTGACATTTTTCATGACATTTAGTTTAATCTGAAGTACTAAAAAACAAAAACGAAAAGGAGAGACACACACTACCATTCAAACATTTGGAATAATTATAATTTCTCAATTCTATGTGAATATCTGTTAAACTGTAATTGATTTCTGTGACGCACAGCTGAATTTTCAGCATCATTACTCCAGTCTTGAGTGTCACATGATCCTTCAGAAATGGCCATTCAGAACAAACATTTCTGCTATTATTATCCCTGTGCTGCTTATATATTAGTGTGTAAAGCGGTATATATGGCGATGCATCTGTCCGTGACGTGTTTGTGTCGGCGTCCTGCGGGACGTCGGCTAATCATTTCTGCAGCTGCTGGTTTGATCCGCGAGGAGCGATACGAAACGCAGACATTTGTTTAGGGTGTTGTTAGCACTCGACTGTAATCAAAAGTTGGAGTCGAACACACACCATCTGCCCGCTTTCTCCCTCGCAGACTCACTAACGACTCGTCAGCGCTCCGGTCTCGACGCGCCGCTTTGGATGAAGGACAAGATCCCTAACTCTACACACAAACGCACATCTCGCTGTTCCTGCTCAATTATTTCTGTCGCAGCACAGACTTTTCTCTTCTTGCAAACCTTCGTATTTTTCACATTTCCCATTTCATTTACATCTAAACAACGATCGGCGCACATCACGTGGAATAAACACAGACCCTCAACTGTTTAATCTTCAGAGTTGTGGACTGGAGTCGCATGCCTCAAGACTCGAGTCACAAATTTGATGACTTGTGTCTGGACATAATCAAAGAAGACATGAGACTCGACTTTGACTTTGACAGCAATGACTCCAGACTCGACTTGGACTTGAACCCTGTGACTCGGCAAGTCTTTATGGCTGTATCTTCTAAAAATAAATAAATAAACAGAGTTCCGATCAGTGTTAATTTTGACAGCAAATTTTGATTTAGTTTTAGTCATAGTCTTTTGACTAAAATGCCATTTAGTTTTAGTCATATTTTAGTCATCTGAACTGTTTTTAGTTTTAGTCTAGTTTTAGTCGACAAAATATCATAACATTTTAGCGACTAAATCTACAGTAAATTTAGTCGGCTGAAACCTAATGGGTTTAGTTACAGTGCAATGCATTTATTAAGCATTTCTCTAAAATGTCCAAACTCATTCTATAGGTTTGATATTAAGCTTTAATCATGATAAACACACAGTTTAACTGCAGTGATACACAACATGCCTTAATATTAAAATGAAATAAAACCACTTCTCATCAAGAACATGGTCTTCTTCTGAATGTAATCCCAATGGTTATATCGGCTAATGATGCATTCTTTATAGTCACTTGTTTAACATATTCTTCATTCTTTCAAACAGACATGTTTATTTCTATAAATTAATTTAGATTCATCTTTAGGGCTGCGTAAGTGATTCAGTCAAGAGCAGTGAGTGGTTTTCTGTCTTTCTTTTGTTGCTTGATGAACATCAGTGACTCGGACAATAGACACTAAATGTGGCTGCTGTCCCTTTAAAACCCAATGCAATGGATGCAATGCACTGATACACTTTCTCTCTACTGTTTACGTTCATTTAAGACGTAATCTGCTGTGTTTACGTGAATATTCGTCAAAACAGATAATTCCAGATCAGTTTGTGTGTATTTCTCAGTTCATGAACGTGAAAGAGTGTGAGGTGTGTTTTCTGTGTGTTTGCTTCAGTGTCTGCATCAGAAAACAAGACCCAATTGAGTTCTCTCTTGCGTCGTCAAATTTATCCATATGTCTGCACTTCTCCCACATATTCACATTTATGAACGTTTTATAAGACACATCTAACCTCCTACTACACAACAGATTTTTCTAAAAGAATCTCTTTTCATATCGTCCCTCCCTAACATTTTCATCTCGGTTTTATTTGTTGACAATGCCAGTAGATTTTTGTCATAGTTTTTGTCATTCAAGAAGAATTTTAGTTCGTTATCGTTTCGTTTTCGTCTGTGAAAAAATGTTGTTGACGAAGTTTATGACAAATTCGTCAGCGAAATTGATTCCGATTGATGCAGGGTGGTTGCAATGATTACAATGGTATGATTAATGCAGCTTTTGGCACTGAACCAGAGAGGGATTGTTTTGTTGTATTGTTTTTATCCACATAATTAGGGTGACCATGCATCCTCTTTTTGGACTTTAAAAATGTGGATTCCTAAATCGCCCCAAAATGTCCGGGATTTGGCTTTTGCTTTCTACAGTCTCCATTCATTGTGTGCATTTTTATATTAATGTCTTGCACAGGACTGTTTTCTTATCTCGCAAACATTGAATATAATTTTCACGCATCGCATAGTCATATTTAAATCACTTTGGATGCAGCTCATGTTAGATACAGGGTTGCCAAATCCACATTTTTTTCAGAATTGGTCTGATTTTAAACTCTTGCGGTTGATTTTCTCCTGTGGGTTAAAAGTTTGAAATATTGCATAAATCCCATTTGTCTGAAATGCTTGTATTGAAACATTTTGCATTGTATTTGCGATAAAACTGTGGTAGATATTAGTTTAGTGAAGGATGGCCGCTGTGGGAAGCTTAGCTGTGTTTATGATCAATCTGCACAGCGGTGACTGTAAAATGTAGTTTTGGTATGGAAATGACAAATTTTGATACCAAAACTAGGACCCCAGCTGATTCAATTGATTCATTTGATTGCAAAACTAGGACCCCTAAATATTGAGAAAATCGCCTTTAAAGTCCAAATGAAGTTCTTAGCAATGCATATTACTAATCAAAAATTAAGTTATAATTACAGTAGGAAATTTACTAAATGTCTTCATGGAACATGATCTTTACTTAATTTCCTAATGATTTTTTGCATAAAAGAAAAATCGATAATTTTTACCCAGACAATGTATTTTTGTCTATTGCTACAAATAAACCCCAGCGACTTAAGACTGGTTTTGTGCTCCAGGGTCACAAATGTGCTCTGTGCATGCTTTGATCATATAAAGTTAAATGAACTCCTATATTAGATCCATTCATTATATCAAGCACATCTCCTCACAGGACATGGTTTCGCTTTACAATACCTTTATGGCCCTTGTTTTGTTTATCTGGACTTCCAGTGGGCTTATTAAAAACATCAGCGTTTGTTTTGAAGATGAATTTGAATGGTTTTGAATTAATGTGAGGGCAGTAAATACATTTTTGGGTGAACTGTCCCTTTAAGAAGGCACTGCGATGTTAACCTAGTTTCGTCTTCAGGATCTACTTGAACTAGCTTTAGGATGTGGGTTATTTCAGGAAAATGCTTGAAAAATTAATAGTGTAAGAAGAAACAGCTGTGTGTGGATGTGAGGTTTGTGTGATCAGCGGATGTGGAGCGAGAACGTTCTGTAAGAATGAAGCGTGACGCAGAGTGATATCCTACAGCCGTCAAACACATGTAAAACTGCATAAAAACACATAAACAGATCCAGACGGAGAGCTCAGAGCGCCCACATTTACAATATCAGCCCTCGGTCTGTGATGATTCTGAGTGTTCTGTGTGTCTCTGGACAAATCCAGCCCACAGTAAAGTATTAATTTTGAGCTAGAATGCAGGAGAGTTATTGCTAATGCATTCACTCGTCATCATTTCCTCACCCTCACACTGTAAAAAGTTTTCACCAGTTTGGAAAGGTCTAAGACTCCTAAATAGATATTTTACCATTTTTTTGTGTTACATATTTTGTAGGAAAAGTAATAGATTAAAATATGAAAAGAGTGCACCCTTAAAAATCTACTTTATAACAGGAGTTCTGACCTTTTGTCACAAAAAGACTCTCTTCGTTGCTTTTTTCTCTGTCACGCTTTAGAAATCATGAGAAATTATATAGAACATCAAAACTTAAAATCTCAAAATTCATCCTTTGAAAAGCATTTTAAAATCAGACATTACACTATGATGGAAAATGTACATCGAAATCATATCACAAAATGTTTTTGTTCATGAATTATAAAAAAATAAGTTTAAATAATGCATTTTAATGATGAATGATGTTCAAAAATGGACAATTAAAGGGTTAAAGGCAGCTGCTAAACTTAAGTTTTTAAGTGAAATCAACTTCAAAGTACAAGTCATTGTAATTCATTTTATTGTAGTGAGTGGAAATGACTTCAAATCAAATTATCTCAAATTATCTTCTTTTATGTTCCACAAAAAATAATAAAAAAATAAAAAAATAAATAAATGCATACAGGTTTGGAATGCCATGATGTTGAGTAAATGATGAGAGTTTTCATTTTTAGGTGAACTATCCCTTTAAGAACTTTAATATTTGCAAATAGTAAACAACTGATTTATATAAGACAACTTATCTTTAATCAGATTTAGATCAGATCAGACTTAATTAGAAACATCTAAAGAGTAAGAAGCCCTTGCTAATTCAGTTTAAATGAATAGTAGTCATATTAGTAAGATTGTGGTCACAAGAAGTAAAACCATGGCTCTCATGATGACCATTGTTACTGTATATGGTTTTTGAGATGTTTTTGAGAGGTTTATATATATATATATAACCCTAACCCTAATACCATAGGCTATTTGTAGAGTGTTAATAGGTGTTACTGAAAGTTAAATTATATGGTGCTAATCGACACGCTGATCAATGTATTGGCAACTCACCAGAATAAAAGTCCTGAAAAAATTGACAGAAATATTTTACAGTGATGAGATGATTTGCTCTTCCTTTCATCAGAAATCTTCACCGGTCCTCGTCTCCTTCAACAGCTTGTTCTCTCTCTGTAATGATTTCCAGAATCAATCTGCTGTCAGGTTATTATTTTATTTGGTCGAGGCTGAATTTAGTTCGGTCAGTGCAGCCTGACTCTGGCCTTTAATAAAGGCCCTTTCTGTGTGGCTTCGGGTGTTTGGTGTCCAATTAGCGTCTCTGAACACCAGTGTTGTATAAAGAACCTGAAAGTAAGTAAAAGTACAGATATCTTACCAGAAAACGACTTTGGTAAAAGTTGAAGTCACTGTTTAGAAAATGACTTGAGTAAAAGTCTTAAAGCATGTGATATTTATTGTACTTAAGTACAACAAGTATTTGTTTTATAGTAAACACACTTATTAAGTATTGAAAGTAAAAGTACAAGCAAATGCAAAATAGAAAACAAGCAGACAAATATATATAAAATGTTCATAAATAGCCAAATTGGGTTCTGTTTTAACTCTTTCTTCCATTTTGTATTTTTGTATAAGAATAAGAAGCACTTCATCTGGTTTAGTGTCTTTCACTCCAACAGAAGAAAACATTTCTGGAATCTGCGTTTAGATGTATAGAGGAGACATTAATGCATTTAAACGGCAGTTGCAGATTCATTAATAGACATAATGTTTAGTTTTTAACAGAAAACGCTGAAAACTGATATTTGAAATAATTTAAGACATGAAAAAAGTTGAAATGTGAAATTAAAACCACCAGTGGGTGACACAAGTGAGTCACTGAGATTCAACCGATTCATTCAAACGACTGAATCATTCAGTAAAGAGCATCTGACTGTGTTAATGAGCGAATCACTGAATCATTTTGATCAACTGATTCGTTCAAACGGCTGAATCATTCAGTAAAAAGCATCTGACTGTGTTAGTGAGCGAAACACAGAATCATTTTGATCAACCGATTCATTCAAACAACTGAATCATTCAGTAAAAAGCATCTGACTGTGTTCATGAGTTAATCACTGAATCATTTTGATCAACCGATTCATTCAAACGATTGAATCATTCAGTAAAAAGCATCTGACTGTTAATGAGTGAATCACTGAATCATTTTGATCAACCGATTCATTCAAACGACTGAATCATTCAGTAAAAAGCATCTGACTGTGTTAGTGAGCGAAACACAGAATCATTTTGATCAACCGATTCATTCAAACGACTGAATCATTCAGTAAAAAGCATCTGACTGTGTTCATGAGCGAATCACTGAATCAACTGATTCATTCAAAACGCTGATTCATTTAGTAAGTAAATACCGTCCATTGCTCAGAGACGCAAAACAGTGCTGTGATCTGTGTTTGGACTATTTTCGTGGCAAAATTGAGCAAAAACAAGCAATATGATGTCTAAGACATTAGTCACTTAATTGCTTTACTGAACTTGTATAAAATGATTATTAAATGTTTCATGCGTTAAAACTGTGCTCTTTGTGGGATATAGTTCAAGTTAATTAGATCAAATTATAGAAATATAAAATACAGAAGCATTTTGTCGTCTACAATTTTCAGAAAGCCTGTAATTTAGAGTTTAATACATTTACATTTACATTTAGGCATTTGGCAGACGCTTTTGTCCAAAGCGACATACAGTTGGGAGAACATAGAGCGATTCTTCTTAAGGAGACAAACACAGGCAGTGCTATAGACTAATAAATGAATGTGCTGCACTCTGTGTGTGATTTGGTGATATAGCCTACTTGATAATGTCAGATCACACATCATTACAACAAAACTTACCACATTATTGTAAAAGATATACTGTATATCACACTCCAGACTCCACTTGAGTGTAAATGAATCATCTGCAGTTGTGCTTCACTTGTTTGCCTAACAGACACTGATTCTCAAACCTGCTTTCCTGCAGTCAGTGTTCTTCGGACTGTTTTGTAGAAAGTAATGAATATGCTTTAGGGAAATGTTTTGGAGTAAAAGTATACATTTTAATTAGGAAATGTAGTGGAGTGAAAGTAAAAGTAGGCTGAAAAAAAGTAGCGCGCAAATGAACAGCCAGCTCTTCACCGTTGAGCAGAACGAAAGAAACGAGTCCATCTCAAGATCATATCGTTTTCAGAGAGCTTTGGAAAAGCAGGAGTCGTGATACAGTCTAATATGATTATTAACCTTTAATACATTCAATATGAGCGCTGTGTGTTTATATTCAGACCGTTGTGCTGTTGTTCATTTCACAGACTGTCTTTCAGATGAGTGCACTCCACACGTTTGTTCCAGTCAAGCGCTTATTGATCTTCTGCTGATGAATCATGGCAGTGTTTATGTTGTGCTGTAGTCTGCTGTAGACGGCTGTAAGATGCTGTTTGAATGAGCAGCAGGTTATCATTAATGCACAGGCATTTCAAAATAAAAGTCCAGTGTATTTCAGGCTAGTTTCAAATTTAAAAGTCACAAAACTCGCTTTACGCTGCCGGTCACAAAAATAAAACACCAAGAATATTATTTAGCACACTCTCTATATTGATTTTAGTATCGAGTATCAATACTATAATCAGTTTTTCACCTTTATTTGGAGACGTTATTGTCATATCACCGAAATCCAGCATAGGTCGACCTCTAATTTATATGTATTTGATACTGTATACTGGACCATGAACAAACTTCACTACGTTTCACTTCTAACTAGTTAGGCTTTTTTGAAAATTAAAGTGATTTCTATATTTACCCATTCAAAAGACTACGAAAACAGTGAAACACAAGCTAAAAATGAGATACTAGTGTCTATATGTGTCATCTTTTGCCATAATACCTGCAAACTGCAGCCAATACAAATGCTTCTCTATCAGTGCGAGTCCTGCTCCTCACAGCACAGAGAGTAAAAGCAGACTGTAGTTTTTGCCATTTATTATAACAAACAAAGTGTAGAGACAATGCAAATAATAGATTTTGTGTGCAGCATAGAGAGCTTTATTCATTAAAATGCAACTTTGTGAGATCGCTATGAACTAAGACTTTTTAGACAGCTTTTTAATGATTATAAAGTTTGCAAATGTGAAATTGAATTTATACAATAGTTTTATACATTTCTGATTTTATACAAAAGTTAATATTAAGTGACTTACATTTTAGGAACACTGTTGTCTGATTGTGCTCTATATCCTCAACTAAAATAGCTACAAACAAAGCCACAGCTGAGTGAATGAAACTGCACTTTTGAACGCATTGATTTAATGAATTATTCAGTCGCAAAGATTTTGATTTGGTGCCACCTACTGGTGGTTTCAGTTTTCTTTTTTTTTCAGTTATTTAAATGATTAAAATTTCTCTGTTAAAAACTTAATATTTAAAACAATTAACTATTTGTTTTGTTAAGTTGACAAATCAACTTAAAATTGTAAAAGTTTATAAAACTATTTTTTTTTTTTGGCACAAAAGATGACATACATTTAATAAAGTTAGAAAAATGGCATTACAAAGGTTAAAAAAAATCTTTATGGAGTCAAATAACACCATATAATGGGAATATATAATATAATATAATATAATATAATATTTAAAAAAAAATATATATATATATTATACATTATTATATAGCACTTTTTACAATTCAAATTGTGTCAAAGCAACTTTACAGTATTAAATGGGAAAGTAATATATCAATAATTCAAAATAAACTTTAAACAATTTTAGTTTGAGGAAATTAATCAATAGTTCCAAATTAATAAATTGTTTGACCCCAATTTAGTTTTCTCCAATTTAGTTGTTGTCCCCAACTGAGCAAGCCATAGGCGACAGTGGCAAGGAACCAAAACTCCATCTGTGACACTGATGGAGAAAAAAAAGCCTTGGGAGAAACCAGGCTCAGTCGGGGGGTCAGTTCTCCTCTGAGCAATAAACAAGTAGTTTATACTCCCATACAGACCTGTAGAGGTGGTCTATATGCACTGACCCACCATCTGGATACAAACTGGATCAGGAAACTGCAGTGACCAACTGTTCAGGATACAGACTGGATCTGACCTCGGAATAAGCAGGAGACAGACAATATTAGCATAGATGCCATTTTTCTTGCATCAGGTGTTATGGGAAGTGTTCCCGGTTCCGGTTGACCTAATTAATGCAGCCTAACAATCCTTTAACGGATTTGAATATTAGAAATATTAAATGTGTTATGTGTAGGGCCAGGTTAAAGAGATGGGTCTTTAGTCTAGATTTAAACT
The DNA here is from genome assembly GCA_033026305.1 of Cirrhinus molitorella. Classification (NCBI taxonomy): domain Eukaryota; kingdom Metazoa; phylum Chordata; class Actinopteri; order Cypriniformes; family Cyprinidae; genus Cirrhinus; species Cirrhinus molitorella. Next base: position 571,784 of record CM065118.1, read on the forward strand.
GATAGTGTGTCTGCCTCCTGAAAATTTTTAGGTAGATTGTTTCAGAGTTTGGGTGCTAAGTAAGAAAATGATCTGCCGCCTGCAGTTGATTTTGATATTCTGGGTATTATCAGATTGCCAGAGTTTTGAGAACGCAGCGGGCGTGAGGGACTATAATGTGATAAGAGCTCCCTCAAGTACTGAGGAGCTAAACCATTGAGGGCTTTATAAGTTATTAGCAAGATTTTAAAATCTATGCGATGTTTAATAGGAAGCCAGTGCAGTGTTGACAGAAGCGGATAATATGCTCATACTTTCTGGTTCTAGTAAGAACTCTAGCTGCTGCATTTTGGACCAGCTGGAGTTTGTTTATTAAGCGTGCAGAACAACCTCCCAATAAAGCATTACAGTAATCTATCCTGGAGCTCATGAACGCATGAATTAACATTTCTGCATTTGACTTTGAGAGCATAGGTCGTAATTTCGCTATGTTTTTAAGATGGAAAAATGCTGTTTTACAAATGCTAGAAATGTGGTTTTCGAAGGAAAGATTGCTATCAAATAACACACCTAGGTTCCTGACCGATGATGATGAATTTACAGAGCAGCCATCAAGTATTATGCTGTGTTTTAAGTTATTACTTACTGAGGTTTTTGGCCCAATAATTAACACCTCTGTTGTTTTCAGAATTTAGCAGTAAGAAATTACTAGTCATCCAGTTTTTAATATCAACTATGCATTCCATTAGTTTTTCAACTTTGTATGTTTCGCCAGGCCTTGAAGAAATATAGAGCTGAGTATCATCAGTGTAACAGTGAAAGCTAACACCATGTTTCCTGATGATATCTCCTAAGGGTAACATGTAAAGCGTAAAAAGTAATGGTCCTAGTACTGAGCCTTGAGGTACTCCATACTGAACTTGCGATCGATACGATACCTCTTCATTTATTGCCACAAATTGATAGCGGTCAGATAAGTACGATTTAAACCATTCTAATGCACTGCCGCTAATGCAAACATAATTTTCGAGTCTATTCAGAAGGATGTTGTGGTCAATAGTATCAAACGCAGCACTAAGATCCAGTAGCACTTATAGAGAGATACAACCATGGTCGGATGATAAGAGCAGGTCATTTGTTACTCTAATGAGAGCGGTTTCAGTACTGTGATAAGGTCGAAATCCTGACTGGAAATACTCACAGATACTATTTTTCTCTAAAAAGGAACATAATTGTGAGGATACTACCTTCTCTAGTATTTTTGATAGAAAAGGGAGATTTGAGATCGGTCTGTAATTAATCAGTTGACTAGGGTCAAGTTGTGTTTTTTTAATGAGAGGCTTAATTACAGCCTGTTTGAAGGTTTTGGGGACATATCCTAATGACAGTGATGAGTTTATAATATTCAGAAGAGGATCTAGGATATCTGGAAGCACCTCTTTTAGTAGTTTAGATGGGATAGGGTCTAACATACATGTTGTTGGTTTAGATGATTTAACAAGTTTATAAAATTCTTCCTCTCCTATAGTAGAGAATGAGTGGAATAGTTCCTTAGGAGATCTATAGCACACTATTTGATCTGCTACTGTTCCTGACGGCTGCATGGTTACAATTTTATTTCTAATAGTATCGATCTTTGTTGTAAAGTAATTCATAAAGTCATTACTACTGTGCTGTTTGGAAAAATCTGTTGGTGCTTTATTTTTGGTTAATTTTGCCACTGTATTGAATAAATACCTAGGGTTATGTGTGTGTGTGTGTGTGTCATTGGCATTGGTGTGTACTAATGACTACACAGTCGTGTCAATCAGCGTGTCTCTAATCGCCTCATCAGTCTTCTTTAGTGTTCCTGCATACGGACAAACACTTTACTCTGGTTCCTCATGTTTGTCTCTGTGGAGGTGTGAAGATCATGTTTGTGGCTCTCGGTGGACAAACGTGTTTCTGACGCCACCAATTTAATCAGGAGGAAATCTATAAAATCTTAAGAAGTCTCTTCTGATCGTGAGACGTCAACCGAGTGTCTTCCTGAAGAACAGACAAACCGCAGACAGACGTGGAAACCATCCATATTTCATCACATTTCCATCTGCAGTGCGATCAGAGGATAAACGCGCTCATCTTCTGCCGGTGTGTGTCTGTTTCCAGTGAAACTCAGGCGCTTTAAAGCCACAGCAGAACAAATGAATTAATCAGACATGATGAGAAACTAAATGAAATCATCATGACCATCAGACACTCACTGTACGCCATTACCAGTGTTCATTTCGTTACCAAATAATTTTTGAAACAAAATTGAAACAATAACAAACTAAAATTCTTTTTGAATGACAAAAACTATGACAAAAATCTACCGGCATTTTCTTCAACAAACAAAAACGAGACAAAAATGTTAGGGAGCGACAGAAAAATCTGTTGTGTAGTAGGAGGTTAGATGCGTACAAACCGGCGGGACTCAAGCTCAAATACACTTGTCTTATAAAACGTTAATAAATGTGAATATGTGGGAGAAGTGCAGACATGTGGATAAATCTGACGACGCAAGAGAGAACTCAACTGGGTCTTGTTTTCTGAGCGCAGCACCGAAGCAAACACACAGAAAACACACCTCACACTCTTTTGTGTTGCATGAACTGAGAAATACACACAAAATGATCCGGAATTGTCCGTTTTGATGAGTATTCATATAAACACAGCAGATTAGGTCTGAAATGAACGTAAACAGTTGAGAGAAAGTGTATCAGTGCATTGCATCCATTGCATTGGGATTTAAAGGGACAGCAGCCACATTTAGTGTCTATTGTCCGAGTCACTGATGTTCATCAAGAGACAAAAGAAAGACAGAAAACCACTCACTGCTCTTGACTGAATCACTTACAGAGCCCTGAAGATGAATCTAAATTAATTTATAGAAATAAACATGTCTGTTTGAAAGAATGAAGAATATGGTAAACAAGTGACTATAAAGAATGCATCATTAGCCGATATAACCATTGAGATTACATTCAAAAGAAGACCATGTTCTTCATGAGAAGTGATTTTATTTCATTTTAATATTAAGGCATGTTGTGTATCACAGCAGTTAAATTGTGTTTATCATGATTAAACCTTAATATCAAACCTATGTAATGAGTTTAGAGAAATGCTTAATAAATGCATTGCACTGCAACTAAACCCATTACATTTTAGCCAAATAAATTTACTGTAGGTTTAGTCGACTACAATCTTATATTTAGTTGACTAAAACTAAGAACAATTCAGACGACTAAAATATGACTAAAACTAAATGGCATTTTAGTCAAAAGACTAAATGATTAAATCTAAATCAAAATTCGCTGTCAAACCTCATCTCAGAGTCTACTTCAGATAATCAAGGTGTGTGTTTTTAACCAGAAGAATCCTGTTTAAACTTTGCATTTGTATGCCCCAATACAACAACTTGCATTTAGATGTTTTACAGATATTTATGCATCTTAATAAATGAGAAATGCTGCAGATGAATCACTGAATCAAGTCATTGTGGATGGGTGGACTGTAATGTATGGCTCAAAGTGATTCAGGTTCTCTCTCTGTATTGTTGATGAAGGCTCAGATCTCCAGAGACGCAGTCATTGAAGTGATCTTGGTCTTTATTCTCTTATTTTTATCTCTGTCCCTGGAGCACAGCAGCTTTTCTTTAACTCTAACCTGTAGAGTGTGTGTGAGAGAGAGAGAGAGAGAGAGAGACAGTGCTGGTGTGAGTGTGTCCTCATGTTCAGTGTGAGTTCATCTGTCCATCTCTCAGCATTAACACAGTATTCATCAGGATTTCAGGACTCAGTGATCACCAGAAGAGTCTTATTTGAGCACCAATGTACAATATACATTAAGACACGTTACTGGAATATTTTAATGTATGGAAATGTTGCAAGTAAATCATTAAATCAAAATGTTTTGAAACATTTCTGAAAAATTGGTACATATCATTGTGAATTAATTCTCTTAAATTGTTTTAAATACATGAAAAATGGTACAAATTAGTCACTGAATCATCTAATTTTGAACTGATTTGCTGAAATCGCTTTTACTAGAACATTTTAATGTGTAAAAAGTAGGGATGAAACGATATTATCAATATCGTAATGTCAGGATAGCAAAACTCACATGATGATATGAAACGATAGGCCTTCCGGGAAAAAAAGTGTAGTTTTTACATTTTATTTATTTTATTTTTTTTAAACGTAAAAGGTCTTTAAAGTTGTGTTTTGGCCATTATGCTTTATTCTGCACACAGTATATTTAAAAACTAAATTAAATTTAGTTAAATTTAAACTAAATAATAATTTAATTATTAATAAATAATAATTAAACTAAATTAAACTAAAACCAAAAACACAATATGGCTCAATCCCTTCATCAGGTCTGTTCTGCTACTTCAAAGCACATTTTTGTTGGAGTTTACCCTCAAAATAAAAGCTTAAAAGTGCAGAATGAATTGCTGAATTATTATTATTATTATTATTATTATTATTATTATTATTATTCATGTTTAATAATTTTGCAGTACAACAGTTTTACAATATATGACTATTACTGTTGTTGTTGTTGTTATTAGTATTAGTATTAGTATTATTAGTATTATTATTAGTATTATTATATTTTGCTTGGCTTCCTAAAACGCCAGTGTGAATGTAATTTAGACTGAGACAGTATATGAAATAAAAAGAGGGTTAAGTTCACGTTAAAATCAATTCACTGATTTATTTATTCACATACTGACTTCAGTTTTCTTAGTAAAGAACATGGGCTGGAGCTCTTAATTTTGATCCTCAAAGTGCGTTAATAATAATTTAACTTTTAAAATGTCCAAAGTCTTTTTTTTTTTTTTTTTCTTTTTTTATATTACAATAAATATTGAAAGCACAGTATGGCTAAATCCCTTCATCAGGTCTGTTTCGCTGCGCATTTCAAATCGCATTTTTTGTTAGAATTTTCCCTCAAAACAAAAGCTCCACTGCTTTTTCCGTCAAAATAAAAGCTTAAAATTGCAGTATGAATTGCTGAAAGCTAGCGGTTTAAACGGGTAACGTTACATTCAAGTACATAAATTATAAAAGAACTATAGTAATTTCTCTACTGTAGTGTAAAGCAAAAATAATATACCTATGAAATATGAATATTTAATCATTTTGCAGTGCAATTGTTTTAAAATGTATGGCTATTACTGTCGTTGTTGTTGTTATTATTATTATATTTTGTTTGGCTTCTATTCCGTATATCAAATAAAAAGAGGATTGAGTCCCCTTTTAAAGTTCATGTAAAAGTCAATTCACTGATTTTGTTTTCTGGCTTCAGTTTTCTTAGTTAAGAACATGAGTTGAAGCTCTTAATTTTAGACTCTTAAAGTATGTTAGATAGAATCATTTAACTTTAAAATGTACTTTAAAAAAAAAATAAAAATTATCGTAGACTTCATATTGCAATATTATCGTATCGTGAGATTTTGATAATGTTACATCCCTAGTAAAAAGTGTTAGAAATGAATCACTGAATCGTCATGATGAACTGATTCACTGAAATGGATAGTTTTTACTAAAACTACAAATCACTGAATGGTAATAATGTAGTGTTGCATTGATTTGCTCAAATGGATAGTTTTTAATAAAACATTTGCATACACGAAAACAAATGAATCACTGAATAATACCATTTTTAACCCTTTAACTGTCACACCCATTTTTGAACAAATATGCAATAATGCAATATTTAAACTTTTTTTTTTATATATATATATATATATATATATATATATATATATATATATATATATATATATATAAATTCATGAACAAAAACATTTTGTAATACGATTTTGATGCATATTTTCCATCATAGTGCAATGTCTGATTTTAAATTGGGTTTCAAAGGATGAATTTTGAGATTTAAGTGATCTCTAATTTCTTATGATTTGAAAAAGGCAACAAAGAAAGTCTTTTTGTGACAAAGGTCTGAACTCCTGTTATGAAGTAGATTTTTGAGATGCACTCTTGTCATTAATTAATCTTACTTTTCCTACATCATTTGTAACACACACACACACACACACACACACACACACAAAAAAAGAAGTAATATATAGTTTATCATGATTAAATTACATTTTATTTGTAAAATGATGAAGAAACTTAGGGGGTTACAATTAGGGGGTTAATTGTTTTGCCTAAACTCGTGAACATCGCAATGCATTCAAATGGCTGTATGTTTAAATCGTGTTCATTTGAATGGAGGGATTGAGTGTTGATGGTGTTAGTTCAGTGTAATATCAGTGATGTGTTCATCCAGAGTCCCGCACGGCGTTAATAGAGCCGACGTAAGCCGCTTAAATCCATTGATTGCCGTTTATTCAGCGGAGACTCGCGCCGCTAATTGCTTATTGGCGTTTGTGTGATATTGTGACGCTGGTTTTCTCAGGATGAGCAAACAAAGGGACCGCCGATTCACAAAGACTCACTCGTGGCGCGCCGTTTCACTCAGAAAACTTAGAAAATCAGTTTAATCGTGCCATTAGACGTCATTGTCATTTTTTATAATTCATGAACAAAAACATTTTGTAATATGATTTTCATGTACAATTTCCACGATATTGCAATGTCTGATTTTAAAATGGTTTCCAAAGGATGAATTTAGAAATTTTAAGTCTTCAAGTGATCTATAATTTCTTATGATTTCTAAAGTGTGATAGAAAAAAAGGCAACAAAGAAAGTCTTTTTGTGAAAAAGGTCTGAACTCCTGTTACGAAGTAGATTTGAGGTGCACTCTTGTCATAAATTAATCTACACTGCAAAAAATGCTTTTCTTACTTAGATTTGTTGTCTTGTTTCCAGCCAAAATATCTAAAAAATCTTAAATCAAACAGGATTTTCTAGACAAGCAAAACATATTGTCTTGTTTTCAGAAAAAACAAGTCAAAATTAAGTGAGTTTTTGCTTAAAACAAGCAAAATAATCTGTCAATGGGGTAAGAAAAATAATCTTCTTTTAAGCAGAAAGCTTGATTATTTTGCTTACCCCATTGGCAGATAATTGAGCTTGTTTTAAGCAAAAAGTCACTTAATTTTAACATATTTTGTCTGAAAACAAGACAATAATTTTACTTGTCTAGAAAATCCTGTTTGATTTAAGATTTTTTAGATATTTTGGCTGGAAACAAGACAAAAAATCTAAGTAAGAAAAGCATTTTTTGCAGTGTATTACTTTTCCTGCATAATTTGTAACACAAAACAGAAAAATATCAATTTAGGAGTCTTAGACCTTTATATATAGTTTGTCATGATTAGATAAGGTTTATTTGAAATATGGGGAAGTAAACGTAAGCATCCCGGTGACAGTTAAAGGGTTAAAGTGGATTTGTTTTACGTTAAACATCGAAAGCCTGTTTGTTTTGATACATTAGACCCATTCCAAACATCTTTATTATTCAGTCTGAGTTCATATTATGACTATATACAGCTATAAATGATTCACATCTTGTCCTGTAGGCGTGCGATGATCATTTACTGTCTCTTACACATCTGACTCATCGATTTGTTTTATTTGCTGAAGGTTTTGTACCGGTGAAGAATACGCAAACTCATTTTCTTTGAGAAGACAGTGATGTGATTTTCTGTAAAATCTAGAGTATTATCTGAGTTGTGTAGATGTTTAAATCATGTTTACAGTCATTGTCAGTGTTTATCACAGGATATTTGGCACGTTGCCACATTTTTATGTCTGAACTATTGAAACAGCGAGCTTCTGTTCGAGTGAGCAAAGTAATAACACTTCATTACAGTATTTCAGTATTTTTTGTAGTATTGGGAGTCTGGGGTGTGATATACAGTATATCTTATGTGATAATATGGTAAGATTTGTTGTAATGATGTGCGATCTGACATTATCAAGTAGGCTATATCACCAAATCACACACATGTTGATTTATTAGTCTATTAAAACTAAATTTCAGGCGTTTTATATATTGTAAATGGCAAAAAAGCTTCTGTATGCTTTTTATATTTGTATAATTTATTATAGTTAACAATCTATATCACACAAGGAGTATCATTTTTCTGCATTATTTCACATTTAATAATCATTGTATGCAAGTTCAGTAAAGCAATAAGTGACTTACGTTTTAGACATAATATTGCTTGTTTTTGATCAATTTTCTTAACAAAAATAGTTCCAAACAAAGATCACAGCACTGTTTTGCGTCTCTGAGCAATCGATGCTGTTTGCTTATTATTTGAATTAGCTTTTTAAATGATTCGGTTGATAAAAATGATTCAGTGATTCGCTCATTAACACAGTCAGATGCTTTTTACTGAATGATTCAGCCGTTTGAATGAATCGGTTGATCAAAGTGATTCAGTGATTCGCTCATGAACACAGTCAGATGTTTTTTACTGAATGAGTCAGTCGTTTGAATGAATCGGTTGATCAAAGTGATTCAGTGATTCGCTCATTAACACAGTCAGATGCTTTGTTCCTGAATGAATCAGCCGTTTGAATGAATCGGTTGAATCTCAGCGACTCACTCATTGACTGCTGCCACCTACTGGCGGTTTTAATTTTACATTTTAACTATTTTTTCATGTCTTAAATTATTTCAAATATCAGTATTCAGCGTTTTATGTTAAAAAGCCTATTTATGAATATGTAAATGTAGTTTAGATGCATCCATGTCCGCTCTGAGATACACTAGCAGTCAAAAGTTTGGACACAGACTCTCATGTAATATTTTTTATTTTTATTTTTTTAAAGAAGTCTCTTCTGCTCATCAAGGCTGCATTTATTTGATCAAAAATACAGAAAAAACAGTAATATTGCAAAATGTTATTACAATATAAAATAATGTTTTTTATTTTAAAATACTTTACAGTATAATTTATTAAATAAATAATCAGAAAACAGACATTTTTTTATATTTAGTTATTTTTTTCTTGTTATATTGTTTAGAATGAATAGATTGAGGAATACTAAGAAAGTTGATGTCAAACTTGAAAAAAGGGTAGTGAATGACGTCCGAGGTAAGCATTTAAGGGTTAATGCGAATGTTATTTAATCTTGAAAACATTTTTTGAAAGCATTTTTAGTTTTACAAATAGACATTTCAGCATTATTACTAACCTGTGTGTGCATTTCCCCTAAAAACCCGTCAAGTTGACTAACCATACCATTGCATATCGCAATACTGACCTCAGCAATCGCAATACGAACATTTTCTCAAATGCAGCCCTAGTTTTATAAAATAAAAGTAAAATTAGTTATGAACCATGATTGATGTGTGTCTGTCAGCGTTATGGATGGTCATTTAGAACAATGTTCATCAACCCTCAACACCTCAGTGTCCTTCAGAAGAGCTGAATCAAAGAATCAACAAATCAATTAATCAGTGAATCAACAAATCAATGTATCACTGAATCAATGAATAACTAAATTAATGAATCACTGAATCAATGAATCACTGAATCAATGAATTACTGAATCACTTAATAAATGAATCAACAAATCAATGAATCAACCAATCAACCAATCAATGAATCACTGAATCACTGAATCAATTAATTACTGAATCAATTAATCAACGAATCAATGAATCACCGAATCAACTGATCAATGAATCATTGAATCAACGAATCACTGAATCGATTAATCACTGAAACAATGAATTACTGAATCACTTAATCAATGAATCAACGAATCAATGAATCAATGAATCACTGAATCACTGAATCAATGAATCACTTAATCAATGAATCACCGAATCAACCAATCAATGAATCACTGAATTGATGAATCACTGAATCAATGAATTACTGAATCACTTAATAAATGAATCACCGAATCAACCAATCAATGAATCACTGAATCAATGAATCACTGAATCAATGAATCACTGAATCAATGAATCACTGAATCAATTAATTACTGAATCAATTAATCAACGAATCAATGAATCACCGAATCAACCGATCAATGAATCATTGAATCAACGAATCACTGAATCGATTAATCACTGAAACAATGAATTACTGAATCACTTAATCAATGAATCAACGAATCAATGAATCACCGAAACACTGAATCAATGAATCACTGAATCAATGAATCACTTAATCAATGAATCACCGAATCAACCAATCGATGAATCACTGAATCAATGAATCACTGTCTGTCAGGTTGAGCATCAGGAATCATGTTGATTCTTCAGCGACTGACAGTCCAACAGTGTTTACAGTCAGTCAGAGTCTTGTAAGGGTGTTTACACATTTATAGGGTGTTCAGATCCTCTTAGTTTAGCAGATAAACACTGATTCAATGAATTGTGTTTTCTTAAAAATCTATAGATCTATCCATGTCTCATATCCGCAGCTCTTACTGCTGAACGCCTTCTCTAATTTGTTCGTAATGACACTAAAATGTGACCCTGGACCACAAAACCAGTCATAAGTGTCAATTTCAAATTTGAGATTTCTACATAATCTGAAAGTTGAACAAATGAGCTTTCAATTGATGTATGGTTTGTTAGGATCGGACAATATTTGGCCGAGATACAACTATTTGAAAATCTGCAATCTGAGGGTGCAAAAAAATAAAAAAATGAGAAAATCACCTTTAAAGTTGTGCAAATGAAGTTCTTAGCAATGCATATTACTAATCAAAAATTAAGTTTTGATATATTTACAGTAGGAAATTTACTAAATATATTCATGGAACATGATCTTTATGTAGTAACCTAATGATTTTGACATAAAAAAAAGCAATAATTTTAACCCATGCAATGTATTTTTGACTATTGCTACAAATATACCCCAGCGACTCACAAATAGGCTTCATTTCTATGTATTATTATTTAATATAGCTGTATTGAATAATCAGCCCATCACCTGCTACGATCATTTATTTGTTTAATTTAATTTCAGAGCTTTTCTTAGCAAGTATTGATGAACGCAATAATTGTGGCTTTAATTTAAATAATAGATGTGTTGTAATTACTGAGATTGAATCCTCAGTAGTAATTTGCGCTCGAGAATCAAAGCTAATGAATGAGATTAAGCTGTTTTTTTCTGGCGTTGAAGTTCGAGCCGAGATGCTCTCCAGGATTTTTTTCAGCGCTGGTCAGAAACTTCAGCCGGACTTTATGTCTGGAGACGTTCGACGATTACGGACGCGGTCAGAGAGACGCAGATCGTGTGGAATGAGCCGTAAAGCTGTTAAATGAACATCTCGACAGAATCCCGAACCGGCGGCGTTTGCTCGACTGTGACAGAGAGAGGAGACGTGTGCTTTCAGAAAGCAGTGGAGTGAAAACGCGTCTGAACACGCACATTCACAGTCTGAGCTTCATCAGCTGACACCAGATCCGTTACTGTGATTATTATTGTTAGGGATGCATAATAATCAATATTTCATCATTCAGAACAATATCAGCCAGTCTGGAAACTCAACGGACATTATTTTTGCACCAGATGATTACAGAATTTCAATAGATTTGTGGAGAGATGCGTTTTTGTAAGCCTGAATTCACTGAAGCTGGAGTTTTTGTCAAAATAAAACTTAAAAGTGCAGTACGAATTGCTGACAGCGAGTTTAAATGCAGTCCAAATTTAAAACATCTCCTTCAAGTGTAGAAATATTCCTACTGTAGCAAAAATAATGTACAGTACGTATGAAATATTAATTTTTATTTATTTTGCAGTGCAGTTGTGTTGCAGTATATGTGACCCGATCCAGCAAAAGGAGTGACCCACATTTGAGATTTTGATATCAATGGAAATCGGACCCTAAGCTTTATAAATGATATCCTAGTCAAAGTCATACCTTGAATGGTTTTAAAGACATACCCATTTGAGTTATTGTCGTCTGCCCTCTTTTTCCAATTGAAAACCTGAGAAAAAGCTTTTAAAGTTTTTTGTCCGTTTTTTGTTGATATCTTTCAAAATCCATTGCATTTAAAGGGATAAACTATTTATTTTACAGAGCTCAATTTGACCAAAGACGTGTGTGTGTATTTATAAATAAATGTATAAATAAATAAATAAATAAATAATAAAAAAAAAATTATATATATATATATATATATATATATATATATATATATATAAATAAATAAATGCTGTTAAACCAGGCTGAAGCTCACATAATTTTATTAATATATTGTTTTTTTTTTCATTATTAAATTATTATTTATTAATTATTGAATTATTTTAAAGTATTTATTTAAATATAAATATTTTAAAAGTTAAAGTTTTTCTCTGTTTTTTTGTTGATATCTTTCAAAATCCATCGCATTTAAAGGGATAAACTATTTATTTTACAGAGCTTAATTTGACCAAAGGCGTGTGTGTGTGTGTGTGTGTGTGTAATAAAAATGATTGTATTATTAGCTATTATGTAAATTATTAGTTTAAATAGATTTTTACCTTTTATGGGCATTTTTAACTTTATAAAGCCATTTTTTCAATAAAGTTACATTTTTGCAGAAGTTGCATATAAAGTGGCATTCAGATTCATTTGCACATGTTAATGCAGCTATATTTGCAATTATTTTAAAAGCGAAAAGATACTTTGAATGTGAAATTAAAAGCACCAGCAGGTGTCAGTAAGTCACTGTTAATAAGTGAGTCATTGTGATTGAACCAAATCATTTAAACGGTTGATTCATTCAGGAACAAAACGCCTTCATGTTGCTCAGAGATGCAAAACAGTGCTGTGGCTGTGTTTGGAATGATTTTTGTTGGCGAAATTAAGCAAAAACAGGAAATCTGCTGTCTAAAATGTACGTCTTTTAATATCAACCTCTTGTTTCTTGAACTGTTGTAAAAAAACAATATCACAGAGAGGAGTTAAGAAAAACAATATTCATTTCCAACGCATTTAGTAAAACTTGAAGTCAACTTTAATAGTCAGTCATTTAAATACCTTTACTCAGTTATCTGAACTACAAAACTTTGGGAGATTATTTTTGATGTATGTTCTTTTAAATTAGCTTAAAAAAAAAAAAGTAAAATGCTTTTGTTTTGTTTTTTTTCCATAGTTTTCCACTTTTTCGGCCCGTATCTCAAAATGGAACATTGTGACTTCTGACTAATTTCACCAGATCAGGTCACATATGGCTATAACTGTCATTGTTGTTGTTGTTGTTGTTGTTATTATTATTATTTGGCTTCCTAAAACACCAGTGTGAATGTGATTTAGACTGAGACAGTATGTCACAAATAAAAAGAGGGTTGAGTCCCCCTTAAAGTTCAGGAACAAGTCAATTGAAAAGTTTTCTTAGTTAAGAACATGAGTTGGAGCTCTTAATTCTGAACTCTTAAAGTGCATTAGATAGAAGAATTAAACTTTTAAAATGTACAAAATGTTCATTTTTCTCCAGTTTTTCATTTGTCTTTTTTTGTTTTGTTTTTTAATTGCAGTAAATATTGTATCGTGGACAAATCTTATTGTGAGACATTACACTTTGTCACTTAATATTATTGTTAATAATATTGTTATATCACTTGATATTGTTACATCCCTAATTATTACTGCTTTAACCCCGACAGCCCTAAATTCAACACCAGAAACAATTCTTTGTGAAAGCTGCAGTTTGACATCCCTGATCATCAGCTGTTTCCAATCAATTGGCCAATCGTCAATAGTGCAGATAATTGCTTTTATCAGCAGATGATCATTATTGGCCACATGAGGGTCATTTGTACGGTTATTTATTGTGTCTAACACACATTAACCGCAATACAATCCTGAATCTCAAATAATGTCGTGATGAGAAAAGAATTAATGCTCTTTTCTTTTATCTTCTTTATTGACCTAACTGCTACCATTATTTTTTTTTTTGTGAAGTTTGTGAATGTACAATTCATAAACCCACATGTGTGAAGTCAGACGCTCATAAGGAGAGCAGAAGGGGATAATTGTTACTGTTTTTTGGAAAATAATGCGTTACGTTACTTTTGCGTAACTTTTCTGGGCAGGACTTTTTTTGTTTTCACCGTTATTAAACAAATTCATTAAGTGAGTTATCAAATAAAATACAGTACTTTACTGTTATTAAACAAATTCATTAAGTGAGTTATCAAATAAAATACAGTACTTTACTGTTATTAAACAAATTCATTAAGTGAGTTATCAAATAAAATACAGTACTTTACTGTTATTAAACAAATTAATTAAGTGAGTTATCAAATAAAATACAGTACTTTACTGTTATTAAACAAATTCATTAAGTGAGTTATCAAATAAAATACAGTACTTTACTGTTATTAAACAAATTCATTATTTGAGTATTATCAAATAAAATACAGTGCTTTACTGTTATTAAACAAATTCAATAATTGAGTTATCAAATAAAATACAGTACTTTACTGTTATTAAACAAATTCAATAATTGAGTATTATCAAATAAAATACAGTACTTTACTGTTATTAAACAAATTCAATAATTGAGTTATCAAATAAAATGCAGTACTTTACCGTTATTAAACAAATTCATTAAGTGAGTTATCAAATAAAATACAGTACTTTACTGTTATTAAACAAATTCATTAAGTGAGTTATCAAATAAAATACAGTACTTTACTGTTATTAAACAAATTCATTAAGTGAGTTATCAAATAAAATACAGTACTTTACTGTTATTAAACAAATTCATTAAGTGAGTTATCAAATAAAATACAGTACTTTACTGTTATTAAACAAATTCATTAAGTGAGTTATCAAATAAAATACAGTACTTTACTGTTATTAAACAAATTCATTATTTGAGTATTATCAAATAAAATACAGTGCTTTACTGTTATTAAACAAATTCAATAATTGAGTTATCAAATAAAATACAGTACTTTACTGTTATTAAACAAATTCAATAATTGAGTTATCAAATAAAATACAGTACTTTACTGTTATTAAACAAATTCAATAATTGAGTTATCAAATAAAATGCAGTACTTTACTGTTATTAAACAAATTCAATAATTGAGTTATCAAATAAAATGCAGTACTTTACTGTTATTAAACAAATTCAATAATTGAGTTATCAAATAAAATACAGTACTTTACTGTTATTAAACAAATTCAATAATTCAGTTGTCAAATAAAATGCAGTACTTTACTGTTATTAAACAAATTCATTAAGTGAGTTATCAAATAAAATACAGTACTTTACTGTTATTAAACAAATTCATTATTTGAGTATTATCAAATAAAATACAGTGCTTTACTGTTATTAAACAAATTCAATAATTGAGTTATCAAATAAAATGCAGTACTTTACTGTTATTAAACAAATTCAATAATTGAGTTATCAAATAAAATACAGTACTTTACTGTTATTAAACAAATTCAATAGAGTTATCAAATAAAATACAGTACTTTACTGTTATTAAACAAATTCAATAATTGAGTTGTGTCAAATAAAATACAGTACTTTACTGTTATTAAACAAATTCATTAAGTGAGTTATCAAATAAAATACAGTACTTTACTGTTATTAAACAAATTCATTAAGTGAGTTATCAAATAAAATACAGTACTTTACTGTTATTAAACAAATTCATTAAGTGAGTTATCAAATAAAATACAGTACTTTACTGTTATTAAACAAATTCATTATTTGAGTATTATCAAATAAAATACAGTGCTTTACTGTTATTAAACAAATTCAATAATTGAGTTATCAAATAAAATGCAGTACTTTACTGTTATTAAACAAATTCAATAATTGAGTTATCAAATAAAATACAGTACTTTACTGTTATTAAACAAATTCATTATTTGAGTATTATCAAATAAAATACAGTACTTTACTGTTATTAAACAAATTCAATAATTGAGTTATCAAATAAAATGCAGTACTTTACTGTTATTAAACAAATTCAATAATTGAGTTATCAAATAAAATGCAGTACTTTACTGTTATTAAACAAATTCAATAATTGAGTTATCAAATAAAATACAGTACTTTACTGTTATTAAACAAATTCAATAATTGAGTTATCAAATAAAATACAGTACTTTACTGTTATTAAACAAATTCAATAATTGAGTTATCAAATAAAATACAGTACTTTACTGTTATTAAACAAATTCAATAATTGAGTTTTATCAAATAAAATGCAGTACTTTACTGTTATTAAACAAATTCTTTATTTGAGTTTTATCAAATAAAATACAGTACTTTACTGTTATTAAACAAATTCATTATTTGAGTTTTATCAAATAAAATACAGTACTTTATTGTTATTAAACAAATTCATTATTTGAGTTTTATCAAATAAAATACAGTACTTTACTGTTATTAAACAAATTCATTATTTGAGTTTTATCAAATAAAATACAGTACTTTACTGTTATTAAACAAATTCATTAAGTGAGTTATCAAATAAAATACAGTACTTTACTGTTATTAAACAAATTCATTAAGTGAGTTATCAAATAAAATACAGTACTTTACTGTTATTAAACAAATTCATTAAGTGAGTTATCAAATAAAATACAGTACTTTACTGTTATTAAACAAATTCATTATTTGAGTATTATCGAATAAAATACAGTACTTTACTGTTATTAAACAAATTCAATAATTGAGTTATCAAATAAAATACAGTACTTTACTGTTATTAAACAAATTCAATAATTGAGTTGTCAAATAAAATGCAGTACTTTACTGTTATTAAAAAAATTCAATAATTGAGTTGTGTCAAATAAAATGCAGTACTTTACTGTTATTAAACAAATTCATTATTTGAGTTTTATCAAATAAAATACAGTACTTTACTGTTATTAAACAAATTCATTATTTGAGTTTTATCAAATAAAATACAGTACTTTATTGTTATTAAACAAATTCATTATTTGAGTTTTATCAAATAAAATACAGTACTTTACTGTTATTAAACAAATTCATTATTTGAGTTTTATCAAATAAAATACAGTACTTTACTGTTATTAAACAAATTCAATAATTGAGTTGTGTCAAATAAAATACAGTACCTTACTGTTATTAAACAAATTCATTATTTGAGTTTTATCAAATAAAATACAGTACTTCAGTGCTAATTCATTGGTCAAAAGCTCGAAAATAAATACCATAATAAAATCATATATTTCTTTGTTTCTATTTTTTAAGAAAAGTTTACTTTCTGCTGTAGTGTGCTTCGTAATATTCTTTATTTCATGATAAAACACTTTTAAACAACATTTCCTAGAATGTAAATGTTTTGCAATGTAGCATTTAGAAATGTGATTAATGTGAACTGATTTACTGAACTAAATGTTTTTAAAAGTATAATTTACTATAAAAAAAATAAAAAAAAAAAATAAAAAATTGTAATATAGTTATTGATCAGTGTTGGGGAAAGTTACTTTTAAAAAGTAATGCAATACAATATTGCATCACTCCCTAAAAAAGTAATTAATTATGTTACTTTTTATGGAAAGTAATGCGTTACGTTACTTTTGCGTTACTTTTTAAGTCTGGGCAGGGTTTGCTTGTTTGTTTTTAATATAAAACGTTTAATTTTTAGCAAATGTAAAAGCCCTTTCACACCAAAATGAAATGAAGTGAATAAGCCTAAGGCTAAAGAAAAATTAAACTGATGTCTGTACAGTAGAACTGTAGGAAAAGAAAGTTCATCACTCTTCAGCAATGAGGGAAAAAAACACAAATGTTAGTTCATATAAAGTAAGCTTTGCTTATTAGTACACTGCAAAAAAATGCTTTTCTTACTATTTTTTTTTGTCCTTTTCCAGTTAAAATATCTGAGTTTTCTATACGAGTAAAAATTGACTTGTTTTTTTTTTTCTGAAAACAAGTCAAAATTAAGTGCATTTTTGCTTGAAACAAGAAAAAATAATCTCACAGAAGGGTGGAGATGCGCTTGATTGGATCCATCAGAAGATCTGAGAGACTCAGAGCCTCTTTAGACTGACTCAGATGATTCTCCTGAGATCTGATGATCGATTGCTCTCAGCTCCTGCTGTATGACACATGATCATATGATGATCTGTGCTTCTCCAACCTGTAAATGAGCTCAGAAACATCATGTGTTCTCTCTGATATCCCGCAGGATGAGTCACTCGCTGAAGCGTTGTCAGAGTTTGATCAGGTCAGTGGCACTAGTGATGCTTGAGCACTGATAAAATAAAAACAGACGTAATGTGTTCCTGAGTGTGCAAACAGCAGAACTGCTCCAGAAGTTTAAATGTGGAGCTGCTTTAATAAACACCTTCATGAGTCTATTTTAAGAAACGCCGTTAATGAGGAGAAAATAGACACCGTTGTTTGTGCTTCTTCAAATGGCCTCCTAAATGAGATGCGTTTTATGTGCGTGATTAGTAAATGAAGGCATTCGAAAGGTTAATTTATTGAACGTAATCGACTTTTGCAGGCCGCTCCGTTAATGATTCACATTTTCTGTGAAAAGAGAGAAAGTTGTATATGAGTTTTATCATTTTTTGTTTTTGTTTTTGTTTTTTAGCTTTAGTTTGTGTGTGTGTTTGTATTTTCTTAACCATATTTTAGGGACAGATTTGCTCTTAGAAGTAAACGAGTACTTGAATTCCTTGAAAATGCACTGCAAAAAATGCTTTTCTTACTTAGATTTGTTGTCTTGTTTCCAGACAAATTATCTTAAAGTTCTTAAATCAAGAAGAGTTTTCTGGACAAGTAAAAATTACTATCTTGTTTTCAGAAAAAAAAAAAAAAAAAAGATGTTAAAATTAAGTTTTTGCTTGAAACAAGCAAAATAATCTAGTTTTCTGTTCGAAATAAGATTTTGATTTTTTATTTTTTTTTGCTTGCCACATTGCCCCATTATTTTGCTTGTTCTTGATCTTTTTTTTTCTGAAAACAAGACAATAATTTTTAAACAATAAAACTTTTTTAATTTTTTTTAATCTGGACCACAACATGCCCTTGATATTGTTTGAAAGTGTTTTTATTCTTTATTGTTTGGTCAAACTTTGCATTAGGGCTTCATTAGTAAACATTAGTTAATTCTTTAGTTAGCAAACTGCCAATGAAAAATGATTCTAAACATTCATTAATCTTAGACAGTGTTGGGGAAAGTTACTTTTAAAAGTAATGCGTTACAATATTGCGTTACTCCCTAAAAAAGTAACAAATTACGTTACTTAGTTATTTTTTATGGAAAGTAGTGTGTTACGTTACTTTTGCGTTACTTTTTAAATCTGGGCAGGGCTTGCTTGTTTGTTTTTAATATAAAAACGTTAGATTCTCATCAAATGTAAAAGCCCTTTCACATCAAAATGAAATGAAGTGAATAAGGCTAAGGCTAAAGGAAAATTAAATTGTCGTCTGTGCAGTAGAACTGTAGGAAAAGAAAGATCAACACTCTTCAGCAATGAGAAAAAAAAAAACACAAATGTTAGTTCATCTAAAGTAAGTTTTGCTTATTAGTACACTGCAAAAAATGCTTTTCTTACTTAGATTTTTTGTCTTGTTTCCAGTCAAAATATCTAAAAATTCTTAAATCAAGAAGGATTTTCTAGACAAGTAAAAATTACTGTCTTGTTTTTTTGAAAACAAGTCAAAATTAAGTGCGTTTTTGCTTGAAACAAGCAAAATAATCTCCCAATGTAAGCAAAATAATCTTGTTTTCTGTTTGAAATAAGATTTTTTTGCTCACCCCATTGGCAGATTGTTTTGCTTGTTCTAAGAAAATCATTATTTACTTGTCTAGAAAATCCTTCTTGATTTAAGAATGTTTTGATATTTCGTCTGGAAACAAGACAAAAAATGTAAGTAAGAACAGTATTTTTGCAGTGTACGGTTGAATTGGATCAAAGATCAGCAGCAAAGTCATTGGTTAATAAAATGGGATTAAACACATAAAGAAAACAAAAAGTAACTGCCGTTAGTTTTTTTTGGAAAAGTAACTCAAATATTTTCTTGGAAAGGAAAAAGTAATGCGTTACTTTACTAGTTACTTAAAATATATATATATATATATATATATATATATATATATATATATATAATTATTACATAACTTGCGTTACCCCCAACACTGCTTATATGCAATCCAAACTGTTGTTTTTGAATAGCACAATCTGATTTAAAGTGAAGAACTCATGTATGTAAACGTAATATACCACAGTTGCTGGAAAAATCTTGAAAATGCACCTTGAAAGTGCTTTATAAAAAACGTGCTTGAATTTTGCTTAAAATTTAAATTAAATCCGTCAAAACCTCCTTTTGGAGACATGCTAATGTATAAAAATAAATCTAAAACGAGTGAGATCTGCGTGTGAATCGATTGCTATGAGTTCTAAACATAATGAGCGTTTGCTGTGAATTGAAAGTGTTTATTTTAGTCTGGGATCATCATTATTGTGCGTCCGCCGCTGCAGATGAGATAAGCAGGCGTGTTTCGGCGGGTGGCGTGTTGGAGGAGCGTGTAATGGAAGGGGAAGGCCGTTCAGATCAGGTGCGTGTAATCGCGTTAGCTCTCAGCGGCCGCGTGTCCGCCGGCTTTTGTTGCGGCGGGACGCAGGTGAGCGACCGGCAGCAGGTTCAGACCCCATCCGGCGAAGATTAGATACGACTCGCGAGACCAAATCTGCCCTCCGCACATGAGACTCTCTTCAAAAGCACTCGCCAAAGTGAATGAAAACTCACAGAACCGCAGAGCTCCTGCAGATGCGCTCATCATGTGTGGACAGAGCTGGGTAGTAACTGATTAGATTACGTAATCAGATCCCAAAATTGAAGTACTTGGAGTAAATTAGATTTTAAATACTCTTAAGGCGAGACACTGCAGGTGAATAGGGTAAAAAAAAAACAACAACTAATAGTTATCGCCTTACTTACCCAGTTGATTGATTACACTGATAATTGCAAAAAAAATTTGTATTACAAGTTTTCTAAAACATTAGGTTTAAATATGCAAATGAGGCATTATTTAATGAAATATGCAGTACATTTGAATACATTTCTAGTATAAAAATCTAAACACTGCTGGAGTCAGTTTCAAAATTCTTGTTTAATTTGCCATATTTGAGTCAAATGTTTTTACAGAGGGGATCTCATTTTGTCACTCCATAATTCAGAAAATACTTGGAACGGACAGAAAACCATACGTTTGTTATGCTTTTGGTGGGAATAAAATGTTGTCTGTAAATCAAGTACATTATATATGAACAAATCCCTCTGTAAAAACCTTCAGGATATAGATGAGAATAAAAAATGTGAAGTTTGTTGAGTGTAAGTGCTGCTGAAGTTGAGATTTATGGCTCAGTGTAAGAGGAAAAAACTCATTTTGAGAAAAATATGTATTGTAATTAAAATCTATTGACACAAATAGATAAAGTGCTATAAAAGAAACATTTAACACTGTCTTTTGGATGTTTTCCTTCCACTAGTCTGAAAAAACACAAAAGCCCAAAATCTCACATTTGAGAGGTGCATGAAAAAACGGCATCTTTGCCTGCGGTGTCCTCCTTAATCAGACTACAGTTACTTTTTCATGGATTACATGATTACATATTATCCACACTATAGCAATAAATATTCAGAATTGATTGATTCCCCCTAATTTCCCTTTTTTCTTTTTAATTTCTAAAACAGCCTACCGATTATATACATCCAGAAAGTCCAGTTTTGTGGACGTTCACACCACAGGTGCTGACACAGCATTTGAACACTGAGGATTTCTGAAAATCTTTTCAGGTTTAAGCAGCAATACTGGTGAGCATTTCATTTTTAACAGGGTTTTTGATCATGTCATATGATGTCTTCGGAAGGCTTTTGTCTTCCCAACTCATTAAAAAAGCACATTATTTCGTATTTACATGTAATGCATTCCAAAACTGTTTGTCATCTAAACCTTATATGCCAAATATACAGGTGCACCTCAGTACATTAGAATGTCATGGAAAAGTTCATTTATTTCAGTAATTCAACTTAAACTGTGATGATTTTGGCTCACATTTAACAAATTACTGAAATAAATGAGCGTTCTAATTTGTGACCCTGGACGACGAAACCAGTCTTAAGTGTCAATTTTTCAAAATTGACATTTATATATGTTCTGAAAGTTGAATAAATAAGCTTTCCATTGATGTATGGTTTGTAAGGATCTGACAATATTTGGCTGAGATACAACTATTTGAAATCTGTAATCTGAGGGTGGAAAAAAATAAAGATATTGAGAAAATCACCTTTAAAGTTGTCCAAATTAAGTACTTAGCAATGCATATTACTAATCAAAAATTAAGTTTTGATACATTTACAGTACAAAATTTACATAATATCTTAATGGAGCATGATTTTTACTTAATATCCTAATGATTTTTGGCATAAATTTTGTTTTGATAATTTTGACCCATACAATGTATTTTTGGCTATTGCTACAAATATACCCCAGCGACTTAAGACTGGTTTTGTGGTCCAGGGTCACATTTATTGAGATTTTATTGAGAATTTCTCAATAAAAGAATAACTCCTGAGACCCCTGAAAAATAAGCTTTTTAATTGCTATTTGAGCATAAGAAACTACATTCATGAACTTCAAGCAGGTTTTGAGATTTCAGGAATCAACCATTCATTAAGACTTGGTCGTGTATGAGCTGAGGCATTGCAAATATGACTATCTTTGAAAGGGACTTTGTAATTAATTAATTGTTAGCTTTCATTAAACTCACAAACCCCCCCACAGTTCCTGTTCGAACCCTAGTTTGGCAAACCTTGATGTAATATAGTGTTTAATGCAAATGACAAAGAAAGGAACATATTTTCTTACTCTTTGCATTTTTTGCATTGTTATGCTACACGATAATCCTATTTAAATCTATGTGATAAACGAGTTGTTAAAAGTAATCCAGAAGTAATCTAATTAGATTACCTAAAATATGTAATGTAACTGATTACACTACTGACTACAATTTTTGTCATGGAATCTGTACCTGATTACAATTTGCAAGTGCTCTACCCAGCTCTGGTCGTGGAATCATATTCAGATTTAAGTGGGATTCATTTGCATCAGAAGTGTCTAACAAACTCCTTTCTGCTCCTCCTACACGCTCACATCATAACGGCTCTTTAGAGCTCAATGTGCTGTTTCATATTTACACCTTTATGTTTATTTTTAGCCGAGCGGTGCCATGCTTCGTTTCATAAATTAACCATGCAATTAGTTTTTTTCTAATGAAAAACGTCTCTTTCTGTAGACCTGTGAAGGCTGAGAACAGCTCCTGGCGTTGGCAGGTCAAGGTGAACTAGCTAACAATAGTTAGCTAAGTTAAGTCCGCAGAAGCAACCTTAATAAAGGTTGAATGACGTGTGAGAACAGAACGTTTCCTCACGCTGGTCTGATATGTTATCAGGTGAATCATGTTCTTCAGGAGGAAGGCCTCTGTATCTCTGCTGAGCGAATATATCAGACTGAGAGTCAGATGGCATGGTTTTGATTAGTGTTATAGTACTTGAGACCGGTCTTGGTCTCGACTGCATTTGGACTCTGTCTTGTCTTGGTCTCAGATTAAGAGGACTCTGGATTTTACTTCAAGACCGGTCAAGACCACAACTGTGTGGATATCACTGAATTGCAAGTGCATTGTCTTTGTGTACATCACAAGATTAGATCTAAATCTTACAAATGCAATAGGCTAAATAACATATTTCTATACTGATTTCTTTTGTTAAGCTACTGTTGTGCTTGTATGTGATCATATTTATGTAATGTTACATAATTGAGCAATACAAAAGAAAGAGAGCCGTTTTCATAAATATGTGCACAATTGCAAATGTTATATTTATACTAGCATTCAATAAATAAAGAAGTAATATTAAGTTACTATATTTTATACAGAATTTTAAATACAACTTTTGTTTCTGCAATGAAAATAGTTTCAAAGAAATCCGTATCGGAACATATAAGCTGCTTTGAACGAATCTCTTGAATAAATGCAGTTGTAATTGTACCAATTCAGATGCAACCTCTGTACTAGCCTGCAGTGCAAAGATTAATTTGCTGTTACTTAATTTCATTATATAACAATTTGACAAAAATTAAGATAATGTAAAGCAATTTGGGGAAACTAATTAGTATTTAGTAAATAAAAAATAAAAAAAAGTCAAAGCTGAAGTTTCAGCATCATAACTCCAGTCACACGATCCTTCAGAAATCATTCTAATATGCTGATTTAGAGCTCAATTATTATTAAATACTTAATTATTATTACTGAATAATTTGGAATAATTTTAAATTGTAATAAAATTGTATAGTATTAATGTCTTACTGTATTTTTATTGAACTAATGCTGTTTTGGTGAGCAAAAGAAACATTCAAAAACACTAAAAAGTCTTTAAACCTTTAAAGTCTTGGTCTCAAACCCTTAAAGTCTTGGTCTCAAACCTTTAAAGTCTTTGTCTCAAACCCTTAAAGTCTTGGTCTTGTCTTGGTCTCAAACCCTTAAAGTCTTGGTCTTGTCTTGGTCTCAAACCCTTAAAGTCTTGGTCTTGGTCTCAAACCCTTAAAGTCTTGGTCTCAAACCCTTAAAGTCTTGGTCTTGGTCTCAAACCTTTAAAGTCTTTGTCTCAAACCCTTAAAGTCTTGGTCTTGTCTTGGTCTCAAACCCTTAAAGTCTTGGTCTTGTCTTGGTCTCAAACCCTTAAAGTCTTGGTCTTGGTCTCAAACCCTTAAAGTCTTGGTCTCAAACCCTTAAAGTCTTGGTCTTGTCTTGGTCTCAAACCCTTAAAGTCTTGGTCTTGGTCTCAAACCCTTAAAGTCTTGGTCTTGGTCTCAAACCTTTAAAGTCTTGGTCTCAAACCCTTAAAGTCTTGGTCTTGTCTTGGTCTCAAACCCTTAAAGTCTTGGTCTTGGTCTCAAACCCTTAAAGTCTTGGTCTCAAACCCTTAAAGTCTTGGTCTTGTCTTGGTCTCAAACCCTTAAAGTCTTGGTCTTGGTCTCAAACCTTTAAAGTCTTGGTCTTGTCTTGCTCTCAAACCCTTAAAGTCTTGGTCTTGTCTTGGTCTCAAACCCTTAAAGTCTTGGTCTTTTATTGCTCTCAAACCCTTAAAGTCTTGGTCTTTGTCTCAAACCCTTAAAGTCTTGGTCTTGGTCTCAAACCCTTAAAGTCTTGGTCTTGGTCTCAAACCTTTAAAGTCTTGGTCTTGTCTTGCTCTCAAACCCTTAAAGTCTTGGTCTTGTCTTGGTCTCAAACCCTTAAAGTCTTGGTCTTTTATTGCTCTCAAACCCTTAAAGTCTTGGTCTTTGTCTCAAACCCTTAAAGTCTTGGTCTTGGTCTCAAACCCTTAAGGTCTTGGTCTTGTCTTGGTCTCAAACCCTTAAAGTCTCGGTCTTGTTTTGGTCTCAACACACTCTGGTCTTGGTCTTGACTTGGTCTCGTTTTAAGTGGTCTACAACACTAGTTTTGATCAACCAGCATGAGTTAACTGACCCATGATAACCAGCAGCCAAACTCTGAGCTTTGATGTTCTCCGCAGATTGATGTTCTGCCATCGTCTCGTTGAATTCTCTTTGATGTATCCATCAGTCAGACGCCGCTCTTCTCGTGTCCGGAGCGGTCAGATCTCTCAGCGCTGCTCTGATTTGTGGTCTTCAGTGACAGAAGATCTGTCTTTTATCTCCGTCCAGAGAATCGTGGTGCACTGAGATCTTCATCATCCAGGCTTTGTCTGATGAATCCCATCTCCTCCTCTCAGTGCTTCTATCGACCTCTCTCTCTTGAAACATGATGAGAGCAATTGGTTTCTAAAATGAATTACACAATTGCTTGTTGTTCAGAAGCTCTTCAGATCGAGGAGTTCATATCTTTAATCAACAGCGCCTGCTGTGAGCTGTCATGAAGTAAACTAGTTTTCTAGTTGTACCTGATATAAATCAGACTGATTCTTAATGTGCTTTGAACTGATGAGTGTCTGTTCTTAGTTTATTTTACTTCCAACATAACAATTCCCTGATAATTTACTCTCCCCCTTGTCATCCAAGATATTCATGTCTTTCTTTCTTCAGTCGCAAAGAAATTAAGGTTTTTGAGGAAACCATTCCTGGTAACTGGCTGACTTCAATGGTGCTCAATGGATTGTTTCAGTTTCAGACCAGCATTTGTGGTTAAAAATAACAGATAATTTAGATAAGACCCTTATTCTTCGGATGGGATCGTTTAGAGCCCTTTGAAGCTGCGTTGAAACTGCATTTTTAACGCTCAATCCTTTGAGCATCATTGAAGTCCACTATATGCAGTTACCTGGAATGATTGCCTCAAAAACCTTAATTTCTTTGTGACTGAAGAAAGAAAGACATGAATATCTTGGAAGACATGGGGGAGAGTAAATTATCAGGAACTTTTTATTCTGGAAGTGGAGTAATCCTTTAAGTTTTCCAGGCTGGATGTTTGAGGATTTTTTTAAATACTTCTATAACGTTATTTTGTCTTCATTTTAATTTGAGTTTAGTTTAGTCATTTTGTTGTGTTTTTGACATTTGTTTTTATATGTATGTCTCTGTAGTATCAATTTAGTGTTCAAGTATTGGTTTTTATTGTTTTAGTTTCAGTTTTAGTGAAGTATAATTATCCTATGTTGCATTCAGCTGTTCCAGAATATTCTCAAGAGAAGTCCTCAGTTGTTCGTTTTGGTTTCAAATTCAAAACTTCTTACAGTTTTTTTTTTTCTCATTTGCAAAAACACTAAATCAAATTCTCTGAGCCAAATTCTCAATAGCCTCAACCAATTTGTCAAATAAATAATTTTTTCTGCAAAACCTTAAACAAGTTCAGCCAGTTTAGACACTGTTTGCAGACCTCATGCACTCTTTTTAGCGCAACTCTAAATACATTCTCACTCACTAAGACACAGTTTGCTCTGTGATGAACTTGTGATGCAAAGCCCTAAACACAAGAAAGCAAAAGTGAAGCACGACTGCAACACAGCTGTCATGGTTTATGCACAATAATTCAAAAAGATACACACTAGTTTCTAAATATTTAAAGATACCAAATATAAGCCAGTTCAAAGTGAACAGATGGCATGAGTGAATCCCAATTTGAGAGGTACACAAGAGTGCACAAGGTACAAAAGAGCAAAACCGTCTTTTCAGATGAAATCAGAGCTACTGTTATAGACCATGTTCTTGTGTATGGAATGACAGAGACAGCACAAAATCAATTGGAAAGTTTGAAAGAAGAATGGAAGAGAACTTTTTTTTTTTTTTTTTTTTTCCCACTATTTTTTTGTAACAACATGCACTGTGTTCTCCATTTTTTGATGTAGTGTCTAATGAATGGTCTGTAGTGTGTATAGTATTGGCTATTTGGAAGCTTTGTTTGATTTTGCCAGAAGAGTTCAGTGAATTTAGTTTGTAAAAAAAAATAAAAAATCGGTAAAATTTACGGGAGAAAACCAGTAGCTGTGATTGCCAGAATTGTACTGTAAAAAATACAGTTTCAAAGTTTTGCGGCTTTTACTTCAATTTACAGCTAAATACGGTAATTTCATTAACTGATATAATGGTAATGTACCAACCTTTTGAAGTACTGAAATATGTTTTATACTTTTGTAATACACTGATAAACACCAAAACCAGGTGGTGATGAGAAAGTCGCATCACAATCAGCTTTTAAATACACGCATATATGTGACCCTGGACCACAAAACCAGTCATAAGTGTCAATTTTTAGAAATTGAGATTTATACATCACCTGAAAGTTGAATAAATAAACTTTCAATTGATGTATGGTCTGTTATAATAGGACAATATTTGGCCGAGATACAACTATTAGAAAATCTGCAATCTGAGGGTGCAAAAAAATCAAAATGTTGAGAAAATCACCTTTAAAGTTGTCCAATGAAGTTCTTAGCAATGCATATTACTAATCAAAAATTAAGTTTTGATATATTTACAGTAGGAAATGTACAAAATATCTTCATGGAGCATGATCTTTACTTAATATCCTAATGATTTTAGGCATAAAAGAAAATTCTGACCCATACAATGAATTTCTGGCTATTGTTACAAATATTCCCCAGCAACTAAGACTGGATTTGTGCTCCAGGGTCACATATAGCATTAAGGTATTTTAAAGTGCAAGTTTAATTTAAGAAAATTAGATGTAGCATACAGCCCTAATGTACAAACCTGCTAAAAAAAATAAATGAAAATAAATAAGAAAAAAGCTATTTCAAGAAAAAACAAAACAAAAAACATCACATTTAAAAAAAAAAAAGTAACACAGGGAATTCTGGGAATGTCTGTTTACGGTTATTCAACGGTCTTTTACCGTTAAACATTTAAAAGGTTTTTAATGTAGCATTTTTACAGCCTTTTACCATTAAATTAACAGCCATTTTGTACAGTGTGGCTTTGTGTTTAAGGTTTTGAGAAAATGAGTGATCGCCTCAAAAAAGTGTTTTAGCAATTTAGAAAAACTGTAATTTGAAGAAGGTAAATCAGGGACGGAGACATTTGGCGTCTAGTGAGAATGCGGACAGCGGCTCAGATCATTTGAGAAGCATTCGACTGCTGCCGTGTTTTTCTCAGGAGAAACATCTTTGTCTTCCTGTGGTTGTGAATGCGTGCGAGAAACAGCGGTTCGCTAGGTTTTGCTGCGACTAAATTAGTCATCGAGTGTGGAAACCAGTAACCAGCATGTGTTTCCCTGAGCGCCTCCCTCCCTCGCTCGCTCTCACTCCTCCTCCTCTCTCTCTCTCTCTCTCTCTCTCTGTGTTTGTCGGCAGCTGTGTCTCGCTCGTTCTCTCTCAGTCTCAGGCTGTGCTTTCACACAAGCGGAGCGTCTCCTCAGCTTCAGCACTGCCACATCTCTGCGTCTCTCTCGCGCGTCACTGCCGTCTCTAACCCATAGATCAGCGAGGCTGATGCTGATGCTGCGGAGTCCGTTTCATTAGCGTGAGACCTTCTCTCTCCGAATCAGACGGCTCACGCTCTCCGCCGCAGAACAGGACTGAGCACGAATGGAGAGAACGGATTTACCCAGACAAGGAGATAAAGTTAACCAGACCCACGGGAACCGACGGCGATCGTAGGGAAGAGGAGCGGCTCGATTCGGTGATGAAGCTGAGAAGAGACGACCGGATCGCCGTTTTGCTCTTTGCGTCCCGAGTGCCGTCTCGGAGGCTTGATTTATTTTGGTTCGACTCGCGTCTCTGTGCTTTCAGCTCGTCTCTGGAGGATTGATCGTCTAAGAGGAGAATCCGTCGACTGGACCGGTCTCGGGTTTTTCTTCCGTTTTCCAGGTTTGAGTTTCCCAGGATGGCGTGCGTCTCGGCACCAGCGTTCTGGACTTTAGATGGATAACCTCTTGGCAAACTTGGGAGGGATTCTAGTTTGCTTGAGGCTTCTCTTTGGCTTTGCGTTTCGATGTAGCTCTAACTAGAGGTTTGTAGTGTTTTAGTTCGTTAGATTAAACTAGGGTGATTATTAACGCAGTTTTTGGGTTTCGAAGGCTGCTTCATCTCACCGCTGGATTGTATCGTGGAAATCGGAATTGTCTGAAGGTTTTTTGGGGAGTTGTGGTTTTTGTCATCCTAAACGACCGAGGTGTTTTTTGGTTCTGCGTGATCGATTTTTTCCCAACGGCGGGAATCTAGAAACCATGGATACCGGTTTGGTCTGAAATGTCTTCCTGTTTTTGTCACGTGAGGAGGCGTGGCATGGAGGCTCCGCCCCCTTTCTCTTCTGCCCCCAGGGCTTTGCTTCTGACCAGTGGATTAGTGCTTTTCCCACGAGCCCCTGCGGTGTCTCCGCCCCGGGCCTTCTGGACCAGCGTGTCTGGGTTATGGAGGCTGGTTCTGTCGCTGGCGCTGCTGGCCTTCCCGGGTCCGGCGGTCTCGGCTAGAGTGTCGTCGAGTCTGAGCACGACGCATCACGTTCACCATTTCCACAACAAACACGGCACCGTGCCCATCGCCATCAACCGGATGCCCTTCCTGACGAGGGGAAGCCACGGTAGGTGCCCCATGTAGGAAGGTGTGATTCTGGTTTGAGTAGATGTTTGTTTTTAGCTCACGGACTTGTTCTCCATTAATTAAAGAATGTGTTTTGGAATTTCAGTGACTTCCTAGCAGCGCTGGGGGTAATGCATTACAAGCAACGCAAGTTACATAATAATAAAAAGTAACGCATTACTTTTTCATTTCCAAGGAGTTACTTTTCCAAAAAACGAACACCAGTTACTTTTGGTTTTCTTTATGCATTTAATCCCATTTTATTAACCAATGTCTTTGCTGCTGACCTTTGATCCAATTCAACCGTACACTGCAAAAATACTTTCTTACTTACATTTTTGGTCTTGTTTCCAGCCAAAATATCAAAATTCTTAAATCAAGAAGGATTTTCTAGAAAGTAGTGCTGTCAAGCGATTAATCGCGATTAATTGCATCCAAAATAAAAGTTTATTTACATACTATATGTCTGTGTACTGTGTATATTTATTATGTATGTATGTATATATATATATATATATATATATATATATATATATAAATACAAACAAGCAAAAATATTTTAGATTTATATCTAAAATATTATATTTATTTATAATCTAAATTGTAAATATATTTACATATAAATATTTTTTAAATAAATACGTGTGTGTGTATTTATATGTACATAATAAATATACAGAGTAAACACACATATAGGATGCAAACACAAACTTTTATTTTGGATGCGATTAATCGCAATTAATCATTTGAGCCCTACTAGAAAGTAAATAATTATTTTCTTGCTTTCAGATAATCACCCCATTGGGAGATTATTTTGCTTGTTTCAAATGTTTCATTTGGACTTGTTTTCAGCAAAAAAACAAAACAATTTTTACTTGTTTAGAAAATCCTTCTTGATATAAGAATTTTTAGATATTTCGGCTGGAAACGAGACGAAAACTATAAATAAGAAAAGCATTTTTTGCAGTGTACTAATAAGCAAATCTTACTTTACATTAACTATCATTTCAGCTTTTGTTTTCTCATTACTGAAGAGTGTTGAACTTTCTCTTCCTACAGTTCTGCTAATACAGATGTGAATTTAATTTTCTTTTAGCCTTAGCCTTATTCACTTCATTTCATTTTGGTGTGAACGGGCTTTGACATTTGCTAAGAATCAAACTTTTTTATATTAAAAACAAACAAGCAAGCCCTGCCCAGATTTAAAAAGTAACGTAAAAGTAATGTAACCATAAAAAGTAACTAAGTAACGTAATTAGTTACTTTTTTGGGCAGTAACGCAATATTGTAATGCATTACTTTCAAAAGTAAGTTTCCCCAACACTGCTTCCTAGACATTTACATTCATGCATTTGGTGGACGCTTTTATTGTAGTATTGCATACAAGTTCTTTCCAATTCATGCAATCCCTGGGAAGCCATGCCCTTGCTGTTACGAGTGCTGTGATCCACAGCAATGGTGCACAAACCTCTCCTCAATCAGCCAGATCATTAGCAGAGACTCAACACCTGAAATGAGTGTGTCAGACCAATGAGACATTTCAAGGGGCTGCAGAACTCTACGATTTGAGCTACAGAAAGCCATGAAAACTGGACTTCTGTGAGCTCAGTGATGGCGAATTCTGGGCCATGGCTGTAAATCCAGATTTATGTAAGGAATAATCTTCTTTTGTGCTGCACATTGAGCTTGAGCTGTGGAACCGCTGTAGGAGCTTCACTGAGGAGTCTGTCAGTTCCTAATGCAGTTTAATGCTAATGTGTGATATGAATAGAGACTCCTCACAGTTACACACGGACTGGAATAAACGCTTGTCGTGTTTTGTCTGAATTTCATCTGCTCACTCTGAGATGCCCTCCATTTGTTCCTCTATCCACACTGCAAAAAATGCTTTTCTTACTTAGATTTTTTGTCTTGTTTCCAGCCAAAATATCTAAAAAATCTTAAATCAAGGAGGATTTTCTAGACAAGTAACAATTATTGTCTTGTTTTCAGGAAAAAAAAGTCAAACTTAAGTGAGTTTTTGCTTAAAACAAGCAAAATAATCTGCCAAGGGGTTAAAAAAATGATCTTATTTCAAGATGAAAAAGAGATTATTTTTCTTACCCCATTGGCAGATAATTTTGCTTGTTTCAAGCAAAAACTCACTTAATTTTAACATATTTTGTCTGAAAACAAGACAATAATTTTTACTTGTCTAGAAAATCCTTCTTGATTTAAGACTTTTTAGATATTTTGGCTGGAAACAAGACAAAAAATCTAAGTAAGAAAAACATTTTTTGCAGTGCAGGGTTTCCGCGGGGTCTTAAAAAGTCTTAAATTGTACAAGAAAGTCTTGATTATGATTTCAAGAGGTCTAAAATTTGAATACGGAGAGACCAGAGTTGCGATATGGCTAAATGTGTTGATTAAACTTCTAGAGGCTATATGATTTAATTTAATAAACACATTTAAAGTCTGTTGCATACTGCGGTTACCGGGGAAACGGTACCAAATGCGCCACCTGCTGGCAGAGAATGAATGTGCAAGCATGTTGTTTTTGTTGAGAATTTAGACCAATGCGAAAATCGACTCTTGTTTTTACCCTGTAAACACGCAGAGCTTTAAATGTGGACTGGTGGATCGATAAGAAGATAATGCATTATAAAAATCTAAACAGTAGGGTGTGCAATTTGACATTATGGAGTATATCGTGAAAAGCAAACAAAACACACCTACAGAGTGCACACATGATTATGTGATGAAGTTTATGCGAGTAAGTTTCGCATTTAGAGTGCGTTCACTGCACAAATGCATTTAGCATAGTTTAAATGTACATGCTTATATCGTTCCATATAGTTAGTATCACACAAAGAGTGGTGTTTTTATTTCTCCAAAAGTCAGCATGGTTACAAATGTGATACTGATTTTATACAACAGTTTAATAAACAAAAATTAATATTAAGAGACGTTTTAGACGCCATATTTCCTGTTTTGCTCTTTTTCGCCAAACAAAAATAATTTTAAACCACAGCCACAGCGCTGTTTAGCATCTTTGAGCAACATGGTGGAGTTTCGTTCCTGAATGAATCAACCGTTTAAATGATTCGGTTCAATCGCAATGACTCACTTAACTGCGACTTTATATATTTCATATGTGAAGCATCTTCTCAGTTTATTTTTATTTTTTTTTGTATAATTTCAAACATAAGTTTTCAATGTTTTATGTTTAAAATATCAAACCATTATTTGTGCATTTGTAGCTGCAGGTTAAAGCTTTCCATGTCCCTCTGAGCTTCATTAAACGATGTGTAAATGCCACTTCAGATGCAGCGCCTGTGTTTCCTCTGCACTGCAAAGATAAATTTAGTTTTTACTGGGTTTATTTGCTTGGTCACAGCCCAAATGCAAGACACTTTTAGGAAAAAAGCCCTTACAACTTATTGGAAAAGATTAATTTCTATCACTGCTGAACTGACCACAGAATATGAAGAATATCAGAAAATTCATGAGTCTGCTGTCTACTGTAGTCCTTAAGATATCAGCACAATAACACACTCAGCAAAGTATCGTCTAATTATCATTATCAATAAAATCCCAGAAAATATTGAGATATATTTTTTGGCAACATTGCACACCCCTAATTTATGTTATTTAATTTATCTAATAATTTATTGATAATAATTGTTTACATTAATATAAAAAAACAATACTCCTGACTCGTCCATTTCTTAAAAATGGTTTAAAGGCTGAAATGTAAAGTTTATCATTTGATAAAATGTTTTGTTTTTGTGCAAACTTCTACATTACTTGTAAACTATGCTTTTTACAGTTTAATGTGGTACTGTAGATATTGCCCTACCCCGCTCATATGGTATTGATTTTATTTGTGCAGGTCTTTAAAAGTCTTAAATTTGAGCTTAAAAAACCACCTTATTCATTCTGTTGGGTTTCAGTGGGGTGTAAAAGCTGCAGTCAGTCCTGAAGCGTGTGATGATTGTTTCTCAGCTCTTCTTTTGTTTGATGAAAGTGGTTTACGTTCTAGTTGTTTGGAAATGAGATTCAATCCTGCACTGTTAGAAATAGTTTCTTTATTGGCATCAGTGGTTCCAATGGAATCCGTGGAATCACTAAAAATTCTTCAGACTTTTAGAAAAACATGGTTCTTTTATGAAGTGTTTATGCAAAGGTTCTTCGGAGAAACCAAAAACGCTCGTTCTGTGGCCTCACTACATCCACCCCCACCTTCGGAAATGTTATTTTTAAGCGTGTGCTTGCAAACCGCCTCTCCCTAGTCATTGCATGCATAATCAGATTGCAGTTCTCTTGCATCTTTCGTGTGCACAGCTCTTTGAATTTGCATAATTAACATCGAGGCGTCCCGTGGAACCCTAAACGCGCTGGAGTCTGACAGCTCGCGCTCGGCTCTGAGCGAACGTTCGGCGGGAGCCTCGGGGAGAGCGAAAACAAGAAAACAGCTTGAGAGAAATAAAAATGATAATTCTCGATGAGATTGTCCACCGGAAGGTTCGCAGAAACACAGAGTTGTCCGTCCCCTCGCATAAACACCCTGAAAACGCTGACCCCGCGCTGAACCTCCTCTGTGGGTGCTGTTTCTGGTTCAGCGGGTTTGTGTCTGACCGCAGGCGTCTCCTGAAGGAATCGTCCAGAAACCCAAATGACATCTGTGACCCTGGACCACCTCAGTTTTTTGAAACTGAGATTTATATATCAGCTGAAAGTTGAATATATAAGCTTGTTAGGATAGGACAATATTTGGCTGAGATGCAACCATTTGAAAATCTGGAATCTGAAAAAATAAAAAATATTGAGAATTTGTCTAAATGAAGTTCTTAACAATGCATATTACAAAAGCAGGTGGCGATGAGAAAGTCACATCACAATCAGCGTTTAAATACACACATATATGTGACCCTGGACCACAAAACCAGTCATAAGTGTCAGTTTTTAGAAATTGAGATTTATACATTATCTGAAAGTTGAATAAATAAACTTTCAATTGATGTATGGTCTGTTATAATAGGACAATATTTGGCCGAGATACAACTATTAGAAAATCTGCAATCTGAGGGTGCAAAAAATTAAAAATATTGAGAAAATCACCTTTAAAGTTGTCAAATGAAGTTCTTAGCAATGCATATTACTGATCAAAAATTAAGTTTTGATACATTTATGGTAGGAAATTTATAAAATATCTTCATGGAATATGATCTTTACTTATTTTTGACATTAAAAAAAAAATGAACAATGTATTTTTGGCTATTGCTACAAATATACCCCAGCAACTTAAGACTGGTTTTATGCTCCAAGCAGGGGCGGACTGGGACCAAAAAGTGGCCCTGGACTTCCTGGCCCACAGCGGCCCACCACAATCATAATACATTGGCTCATTAAAGTGGAGACTAATTTTTAACACTTACTAGCATAAGAATATAACAAAATATAGAAAAAAAATGCTATTTAAACATTTATTTGAAGCATCACTGAACATTTATTCAGTCATATTTGTAAAACAAAGAAACAAAGGTAAGAACATTATAAACAATATTGCTGGTCAGGGAGCATCATCTTGATGCAGTGAAAGCGTATCATGTTTGTTTTCTATATTTTATAAAACCACTGTTAGTAACGTTTTGGTAATATTGTGAGTGCACGCAAATAAAAGTAGACTCTTTATATTTCCGAATGATCTATTACTGTTACCTCTGTGAGCAAAAATGACGGAAAATTTAAAATAGTTTCCAATGAAAATACGCAAATGATCGCGCTGGCGCCTGCATGTCCTGCAAAGCGGCTTCAGCATCCCCTCTCCACAAAAACGACTGGATATGCGCCTAATAACACACTTTTATTTGGGTTTAACACTTAAACTAACATTGTTTTGCGGCTACTTGAACGGTTTTATATCTATAGATTTTATTTTAGGTAAGTCCTGATGATTTGAGAAGGTAAATTGATCAAACAGACTACGAACAGTCTTCCGCTGGCCACTGTTCGATCCTTTAAAAAAACGTATATTTAACGAACAAAAAAATGCTCCAATTGTCTTTCTAAATTAACTTAATAAAAAAACTAAACGAAATATAATCACTTTGCCATTATATACAAAATGTAACTATTTTAATAGCTGAAACAGTATTGCCGTTTTAGGAGAAGGGGGAAAAAGGGGGTCGGACTTGGCTGAGAATTTTGATAAGATGATATCTGTATGTAAATCAGAAGCGAAAAAGGGGCGTGTCCCAGGACCCGCAATCTTGGAATAGACCAAATAGGGAGGGGAGGTTTGGCCTGGTGATAAATTTGCTAAATAAACCCACTTTTTATCGGCGGCGGCCCGTGTGCGTAGAGGTAAGTCCTGATGATTTGAGAAGGTACATTTATGAACAGTCTTCCGCTGGCCACTGTTCGATCCTTTAAAAAACGAAAACTTATATTTAACGAACAAAAAAATGCTCTTTTTGTCTTTCTAAATTAACTTAATAAAAAAACAAAATGAAATATAATCACTTTGCCATTACATACAAAATGTAACTATTTTAATAGCTGAAACAGTATAGGGGGAAAAAGACGGTCACGGGTCGGACTCGGCCGACAATTTTGATAAGCTGATGTCTGTACGTAAATCAGAAGCGAAAAAGGGGCGTGTTCCAGGATCTTGGAATAGGCCAAATAGGGAGGGGAGGTTTGGCCTGGTGATAAATTTGCTAAGTAAACACACTTTTTATCGGCGGCGGCCCGTCTGCGTAGAGTGGAGATGCAATATGGTTTCCATTTAGCATTTCATTTAAATTTTTTAAAATATTTGTGTATTCCTACAGACCGGGAAAAGTCCGCCACTGGCTCCAAGGTCACATTTTGTTTTGTTTTTTAGTACAACGTCACATTCTCCTTCACCTCAGGTTCGCCGTCAAAAATCACATAAGAACTAATGATGATTGATTCAGTTTGAGAGCTGAACATGCTCATGAAGAGCTGTTCAATCAGAAGAGCCATTTTAGCATTCAGGGTGTGTTGTTGTGTCCAAACCAGCCCTACCCATAATTCCACATGACCGCCCTCTTTATACGTCTGCGTGTGTTTTATTTATAACAACATCAATCCGACAGGGCTGACGAAAGTGTTGAAGCACCTCATGAATATCTCCCTCTATTTTACGTCCAGGAGATTCAAGCAGCTGATGTAAGAACTGCAGGAATGATTCAGGAGTCATCTGTGTGTTGCCATCATTCAAAAGTGATCCGACATGTCTTCCGCACTATACTTTATTGCTTTACGCTGCTTTTACCATCATTTTGGAAATCGTTCGGCTGGTTAGTATGTGGAGAGAGCAGCGTGAACTTTCTGTTTGTTATTCCTCCGATTGAAGTGTTTAATAGTTAAAGTCAGCTGTTTTGAAATTGAGATTTATACATCAATAAATTTGATTCATAGACATTTTTTTTAAAAACGCAGATGTTTTAACCTGAAGCTTGCATTTTGCATTTTCGGTCTCCAGAGTTTCTAGTCAAATTAGCATATATTCCCAGCTAATAATCGAATGTTAAACTTATAGACCAATTTTCAATAGATGTCATTTACAGCTGCGCATAGTGGTTGCAGAAAAGCACTGGTGAAAAGTGGAGGTAAATGGGTAAAATCCATGGAAAAAGAGAAAATAAATATGTTTGTGCCTTTTGATGTCAAAATCGGAATGCAAATATTTTTTTTTATAGAATATTGCAGTAAAAGACGCCATTTGAAGCTAAACGCAGATGTTTAAACGGACAGACTATGGATGAAAACTGCTATGATTACTCTACTTTAAAGCATATTTTTGATTTAAACAATAGGTCCACATAATATTCACATATGATGTTCATAGGGGATGTAATGTATTAGCCATACAGTTGCAACATGAAATATTATATAAACATATTACTATTAACATTTTTACATTGCATTTATTTCTTTTGTCTAACAATTCTGACTTTTTTTTTTCTTGCAAATGCAATTTTATATCTCCTAATTTGGACTTTATAATTCGATTTGACAAAATTAGTGAGTTTGTTAATTGTGAGGGAGTAAAAGCCAGAAGTGTGGGATAGAAATTGCAAAAATAAAGTCAGAATACATTCAGTTTTACCTTTTTATTCATTTATTCTGTGGCTCCATAGACTGCCACTTGAACCGCCCACAAAAACGGCATCCCCGTTTCAGATCTGTAAGACTATCCCACTGTCTAACGTCAATTTTGTTGAATAACAGTGCTTATGTAATATGCGGAGAACATTTTGAAAATTACATCCAATCAATGTAATCAATAATCTTTTTAAATCAAAATATTTTGTGGCGTATCTGTGTAATTCTCTAGCCGCAAAGGCCATCTCTCCCTGTTTTTTTTTTGCAACCATGCTGCGCATGCATCCCAAATGTTTACTAGCTGATAATTGGTCTTTTAAAATGTGTTAGGATAGAAAGGATTTGAATATCTGGCATCTGAGGGTGCAAAAAAATCTAAATATTGAGAAAATTGCCTTTGAAGTTGCTCAAATGAACATCTTTGTGATACATTTTGATATTTGAAGTTCATGGAACTTGATCTTTACTTAATATCCTAATGATTTTTTGGCATAAAAGTAAAATGGATCATTTTGACCAATACAATGTATTGTTTGCTATTGCTACAAATAAACCTGTATAGATGTATAGATCTTTTCACAATACACTTAGTTTCAAAGCAGCTTCCCACATAATAATATGCTCTAATAATATTTTTAAAAAAGTTTCCAAAAATATTATTTCCAATAGTTCTCTGAACTGTCTGTTTTTTAAATGTTTAAATGTTTTTGTTTGTTTGTTTTCTTTTGTATGAATGTAAAGAGGATAATTATAATTTATTGTTTTGCAAGCATAATAAGAATGTTATTTTGAATGATACCTGGAACCTGATACCTGATGTATATATATTTTTTTCCTGCTAATGACTTGAGATCATTATTAAAACTGTGCACAAACATTACTGGAGGAACATTCATTCATGACTTTGAGAAAACCTCATCGTTTAAAAAGGTCTATACATGAAAAAATAATCTCTCCATTGATGTATGGTTTGTTAGGAGAGGACAATATTTGGCTGAGATACAACTATTTGAAAGTCTAGAAGGGTGCCAAAAAATCTAAATATTGAGAAAATTGCCTTTAAAGTTGTTCAAATGAACACCTTTGTGATGCAAATTACTTAGCAAAACTTTTTACGGTAGGAAATTTACAAAATATGTTCATGGAACATGATCTTGGCATAAATGACTTGAGAACATTATTAAAGATCATGTAACTGTGCACAAACATTACTGGAGGAACATTTGTTCATAACTTTGAGAAAACCTTGCCAGAACGTTCTGAGAACATTCCCTGTTTGTTTTGTTTACCAACCATCATAATGTCAACATTTATAATAACTCATCATGCCTTACATTTACAAATATACATTTATATGAACATTTAGTAGAGTAGAGCTGGATGATAATATAGTTTGCATAATTCAACGGTGCGCACCGTATGATCTGTATCATATTATTCTCTTTTATGTAATATGTGTAACGTGACTAGAGATTATGATTCTATAGTGTTATGTTTGTTGTTTCTGACTGTTGTTCTGGTGAGCCAAAGACAGTTTTCCACTTAGATGAACAATGAAGTTATACAGCACAATACAATACGATAATATCCTGCTGATGAGCCGCATCTCTTCATGAGCTGCTGTCTGTCAGTGCGGTGTTGGCTTCTGCTGCTCGTGTCCTTGGGCGCTGTTTCTGCAGCGTTTGCTGATGCAAGTCCATATGGAGCCGGCCTCTCCGTCAGGATCCTGGGAGATATTTCATCATCCTCTGCGGTGTCGAGTCTGCAGTCGAGTCTCTGTGCGTTTAACGCGGTTTTCACTCGGCTCCTGTGATCGAACACTGGATGAGCGTCACTCCTCTGTTTGTCTCTGGCTCTGAATGTTCTGGGAACATCACATGAGATGAGCTCATGTCAGCAGCTGATCTGTTTGAACAGTGATTTTTAATCTGAAGCTCAGATGATGCTGGAGAACATGATGATCTGGTTTGATGATCTGTATTGTAATCATATTATAATATGACTTTTTTCAAGTAACTAGTAAAGTAATGCATTGCTTTTTCATTTCCAAGAAAATATCTGAGTTACTTCTTCAAAAAACTAACGCCAGTTACTTTTTCTTTCCTTTATGTATTTAATCCCATTTTATTAACCAATGACTTGCTGACCTTTGATCCAATTCAACCGTACGCTGCAAAAATACTGTTCTTACTTGCATTTTTTTGTCTTGTTTCCAGCCAAAATATCAAAAAACTCTTAAATCGAGAAGTAAATAATATTTTTTTTTTTTGTTTGTTTCCAGAAAAAAAAACAATCAAAATTAAGTGAGTTTTTGCTTAGAACAAGCAATAATCTGCCAATGGGGTAAGCAAAAAAATCTTATTTCAAACACAAAACAAGGTTATTTTGCTTACTCCACTGAGGTTATTTTGCTTGTTTCAAGCAAAAATGCACTTAATTTTGACTTGTTTTCCGAAAAAAACAAGACAATTTTCACTTGTCTATAAAATCCTTCTTGATTTAAGAATTTTTAGATACTTTGTCTGGAAACAAGACAAAAAAAAGTAAGAAAAGCATTTTTTTCCAGTGTACTAATAAGCAAAACTCACTTTAGATGAACTAACATTTGTGTTTTTCTCTCATTGCTGAAGAGTGTTCAACTTTCTTTTCCTACAGTTCT
>CM065118.1:1220000-1375000 GCA_033026305.1 Cirrhinus molitorella
CAGACTCGAGTTCAGCCATCCTCACAAAAACCTCAGAACCAAATCGTCTCACAATGCGAAGTACAACCGAGTCTTACTCCAGCATTCAAGCTACTACACAATCGATGAAAACTTCCCTTAGCGGCACTTCTGGCTCAACATCAATCCACCAATCTTCTAATGAATTAAGTACTATGTCTTTCAACCACCTGCAAAACTCTCAGACAAGTACTGCTGCCAATGCTCTATTTCAGTCTACATCATCTCAAAACACAACAACCAATGCAGACGCTACAGAGCCTTCTGTTACAACCTCAATTTCCAGTAGAAGTGTCATGAATCAAACTGAATTTTCTGAATCAGCAATGACAAAGATGCCAATGCTGGTGAGCAGCATCATGTACACAAAGCACAAGCAAACCACTCATCATACTGTAGAATTGAATGCTCTTAAATTTGACCGTATATAAGACTTTTAGAATATACACCTGTGACAACCAACCATATTTTTATTACTATCAAAATTGGCATTTTACCTTAAAATACTAATAACCATCATAATATAGGGTATACATGGCCTTTCCTTAAAATATGTCCAATATATAGACAGTGCACATGGCCTTACATTTATTGCTTGTTCTTGTAAATTATGGTATATGGTAATTCCTTTTGTTTGCCAAAACCATAAAATTGATCATATTTTACAGTAAAATGACATACAATGTGATATTAATCCATATACAACTTCTCAAACTACAGTATGTGCTAAGGTCGTTTAACCACTTTAAAGGTAATAACAGTTTACTGTTTTTATAGTATGGGTCTCTCATTCAACCATTTTCCTTTTCTTTACAGGGAACAGTTTCAAGACAAGCATTGACACCTGATTCAAAGTCTCCCTTGATGTCTCCACCCACTCAGTTTTCTCCACCATCTCCTCTCACAGCTGTACAAAATGACTCTGAGCCTGTCACCACTCCATTAGCTTATGAATATAGAGGCTCAACTTTGGGGATATCAACTCAAACAGCACTAAACAAGTCTGACACAGAAGGCAGTACTATCACAGACACCTGGACAAACAAGATATCTTCAATACCATCAGGTCTAACAAACCAGCCATTATCCAACAACACCAGCAGTGACAGAGGTGCAGATCATTCTGTGAACTCAGTGAAAAGCACCGTTGTTTTTGTCTTCAGCACTCCCAAAGTAGCTGTGTTTAAAATGATCACCTTTAATCACCCATTGGTTAATCAAGTCACAGTCATGAACACAGTTTCAACACCATGAATCGTTCATATAAATGTACGATTCAGAGAGCATATATTTGGCTCCTTGTTTGTGTGGCAAACGCAAGAAGAGCCAAAAACAGAAACTTCCAGCTAGACGTATCTTGATGCAGAGAGATTGGGAATACAAGGAATGTAGAAGCTGAAGTGTTTTTGTCAGGACTGCAATGCCAATTATTTCAACGTCAAACGAATCATATGACTAAGTACTTAAAACAAGGCAACAAACAAACAAAGACTGAAAATAAATAGATTAAAGGACAGGTTTAATGTTGGTTTAATGTAGACTAACTTTCATTTCAGTAACGTATTAAGTATGTTAAAGGTTGCCACTGGTGTAAAATGTGCAATGTCTAAAAGGCACCCATTGAAAATCATCTAAGCAATAACATGCAAAATGTTTGCCCTTTGTAATACTGTACTGATCTTGTACTTTAATTTTTTAAATTGTGTTCTAGGAACATTTCTGGTGGCTATACAAAGTCATCTGCTTGATTAATGAATGTGCAATAAGTCAGATTGAATCTTTTTACATTAAAAAAGCATATTCGGACTGACCACATTCCTTTAGCAGATAGCTAGACAGATATGGAAACAGCTCACAGATAAAGCATCAATTTCTGGATTTTTTTTTTCATCCTCTTGGATTTTTCCCCCTATCCCCTTTTCCTTTTTGTGTCACCTTCTTATAGCAACCACCTAATTTTGCCATAATGAAAGGCACAGTTTACCAAACGATAAAAACTCTGTCATCATTTACTCATGCTCATGTCATATCAAATAGAGTCCAATGTGCTCTACACAAGAAATAAATGAAAACTTTTTTTTTTTTTTTTCAAATAGGTATTACAATGCTTTTGGAATTAAATGATCAGCATTCAATATAATAGACACTGTTATAGCAGTCTACAATACGTTTTATAGGTGTAGTCATTTCAAAGAGACAAACAAAACGCTCTATTATCACTTGCTTTCAACAGCAGAATTTCATAAGACTGCATGTTTTGGAAGGAATGCATTGTTGCATAAGTACGTATATCCAGTTTGTTTGAAGATGTATTAATGCATCACCACTTAGAGTGACATGCGGTTTGTGTCATGTGACTTAAAACAGCTAATAAAAACGTGGGCTTTGAGGAGAGCACTAGTTTACCTACTTTAATCAAGGGACTTACAACTTTACCTGTGTGTAAGAAATTGCACTCAGGTACAAAATGGATTGGGTGAGTTTGACTTTGACTTATTACTATAGCCATAGTTTCTGATTTATACACAAAACAGTTTATACTTTTTTTTCCCCTAATTGAGATTATTTGTAAATGTCATTTTGAATAAGCATTACCATTTATTTATTTTTAACACTGAACTATTAAAAGAGCTGAATAATTACAGTTGTCTTCTGTAGAACTGCTTTAGGGCTGAAATTTAAGTCATTTCCAAATTTTCCTGCTCATTTCTGTGAAGCTGCTTTAAAACAATTGCATAAAGTTAAAGTTAATTTTTAAATAAGGGTTAAACAAAAGCAGACCTTATACTCTCAACACACTGTAATAAATGTATAACACTTCAACAGCAAGAATAAGTAATTAAGTTTAAAAAAAATGTCAATTGTTTAAAGTTTAAGATGCAGTTGGAGTGATCTTTTTACATTTCCTCAAACGTTAAAGTAAAAAAATAAAAATGCAAAGAGTAAGAATGATGAACTCTAATAATGTTTTACATGCTAAAATGTATGTACTTAATTTTGTTGAATGTAAGTTTAAAAATCACATATAAACCCTTGATGTTGGAAAAATGACATTTTTTAGGAAATCACTTCACCATTTTCATCTTGATCTACACAAGTGTTCAGATGTAACAGATAATTACCTTTTTTTTTTTTTTTTTTTAATAATACTTTTGTTCAGTAAGAATGCATTAAATTGATGAAAAGTGAAAAATTCCACTGGAATATGAAGCAGCACAACTGTTTTCATCATTGATAATCAGAAATATTTATTCAGCATGTTAGAATGATTTGAAAGATCATGTGACACTGAAGACTGGAGTAATGATGCTGAATAATTTAATAACAGAAATAAATTACATTTGAACATATATTCACACAGAAAAACTACTTCAAAGTGTAATCATATTTCCCAATATTATTGTTTTATAGTTTTTTAAATAAAGTAAGTCTTGATGAGCATAAGATACATTTAAAAACATATTACTTTAAAACCTTAAAGGGACCTTAAAACTTTTGAATGATTATGATACCTTATTTTTTGTTATTCATCATTACTTTCATCTACATTAATGTGGACTGTGCACAAATGTCAAATCATCTTGTATGAGGAAAATTGTATGAGGGTGTTACATTATTAGGGTTTTTTGCACTTGACTGACATGCCATTCCTTACATATTTGCTAATGCATATATTATATGTTTATAGGTGATCTATTTGACAGCTACCAAGATGAGTAGAAAAGCACTCATCATTGCAGTGTTAAGTTTAGGTCTGTAAGTCACTGACCATTCAAATTCTCCTATTTCTTATTTATATGTAACAAGTG
This sequence comes from Cirrhinus molitorella, assembly GCA_033026305.1. NCBI lineage: Eukaryota > Metazoa > Chordata > Actinopteri > Cypriniformes > Cyprinidae > Cirrhinus > Cirrhinus molitorella. The sequence goes on from CM065118.1 coordinate 1,223,828, forward strand.
CCCTAAAATTGAGCTATACTTGGTTTTTCATTGACAGTGTTTTGTAGCGCCACTGCCCAAACAACATCAGCATCAACAACATCAGGATCAACAGATTCAACAACAGAATCTACAACCCTGAGTACAGACTCACCTATAACTGCAACAACTGAATCGGCAACAACACAAACAACAGAATCTACAACTGAATCAACAACCACAACTGTTTTAACATCTACAACAGAACCAACAACCACAACTACTTCAACATCTACAACTGAACCAACCACCACAACAGAACCAGCAACCACAACTGCTTCAACATCTACAGCTGAACCAACAACCACAACTGAACCAACAACAACTGAACTAACAACCACAACTGCTTCAACATCTACAGCTGAACCAACAACCACAACTGAACCAACAACAACTGAACTAACAACCACAATTGCTTCAACATCTACAGCTGAACCAACAACCACAACTGAACCAACAACTGAACTAACAACCACCACTGCTTCAACATCTACAACTGAACCAACAACCACAACTGAACCAACAACTGAACTAACAACCACCACCGCTTCAACATCTACAACTGAACCAACAACCACAACTGAACCAACAACAACTGAACTAACAACCACCACTGCTTCAGCATCTACAACTGAACCAACAACCACAACAGCTTTAACATCTACAACTGAACCAACAACCACAACTGAACTAACAACCACCACTGCTTCAACATCTACAACTGAACCAACAACCACCACTGCTTCAACATCTACAACTGAACCAACAACCACAACTGCTTCAACATCTACAGCTGAACCAACAACCACAACTGAACCAACAACAACTGATCTAACAACCACCACTGCTTCAACATCTACAACTGAACCAACAACCACAACTGCTTCAACATCTACAGCTGAACCAACAACCACAACTGAACCAACAACAACTGAACTAACAACCACCACTGCTTCAACATCTACAACTGAGCTAACAACCACAACTGTTTTAACATCTACAACTGAACCAACAACCACAACTGAACCAACAACAACTGAACTAACAACCACCACTGCTTCAACATCTACAACTGAACCAACAACCACAACTGAACCAACAACTGAACCAACAACCACAACTGAACCAACAACAACTGAACTAACAACCACCACTGCTTCAACATCTACAACTGAACCAACAACCACAACTGAACCAACAACTGAACTAACAACCACCACTGCTTCAACATCTACAACTGAACCAACAACCACAACTGAACCAACAACAACTGAACTAACAACCACCACTGCTTCAACATCTACAACTGAACCAACAACCACAACTGAACTTACAACCACCACTGCTTCAACATCTACAACTGAACCAACAACCACAACAGTTTTAACATCTACAACTGAACCAACAACCACAACTGAACCAACAACTGAACTAACAACCACCACTGCTTCAACATCTACAACTGAACCAACAACCACAACTGAACCAACAACAACTGAACTAACAACCACCACTGCTTCAACATCTACAACTGAACCAACGACCACAACTGTTTTAACATCTACAACTGAACCAACAACCAGAACTGAACTAACAACCACCACTGCTTCAACATCTACAACTGAACCAACAACCACAACTGAACTAACAACCACCACTGCTTCAACATCTACAACTGAACCAACAACCACAACAGTTTTAACATCTACAACTGAACCAATAACCACAACTGAACCAACAACAACTGAACTAACAACCACCACTGCTTCAACATCTACAACTGAACCAACAACCACAACTGTTTTAACATCTACAACTGAACCAACAACCACAACTGAACCAACAACAACCGAACTAACAACCACCACTGCTTCAACATCTACAACTGAACCAACAACCACAACTGAACCAACAACAACCGAACTAACAACCACCACTGCTTCAACATCTACAACTGAACCAACAACCACAACTGAACTAACAACTACCACTGCTTCAACATCTACAACTGAATCAACAACCACAACTGTTTTAACATCTACAGCTGAACCAACAACTACAACGGTTTTAACATCTACAACTGAACCAACAACTACAACTGTTTTGACATCTACAACTGAACCAATAACTACAACGGTTTTAACATCTACAACTGAACCAACAACTACAACTGTTTTGACATCTACAACTGAACCAACAACTACAACTGAACCAACAACTAAAACTGTTTCAACATCTACAACTGAACCAACAACTACAACTGAGCCAACAACCACAACTGAGCCAACAACCACAACTGTTTTAACATCTACAACTGAACCAACAACTACAACTGAGCCAACAACCACAACTGTTTTAACATCTACAACTGAACCAACAACCACAACTGTTTTAACATCTACAGCTGAACCAACATCTACAACTGAACCAGCAACCACAACTGTTTTAACATCTACAGCTGAACCAACAACTACAACTGTTTTAACATCTACAGCTGAACCAACAACTACAACAGTTTTAACATCTACTGCTGAACCAACAACTACAACGGTTTTAACAACTACAGCTAAACCAACAACTACAACTGTATTAACATCTACTGCTGAACCAACAACTACAACGGTTTTAACATCTACTGCTGAACCAACAACTACAACGGTTTTAACATCTACTGCTGAACCAACAACTACAACGGTTTTAACATCTACAGCTGAACCAACAACTACAACAGTTTTAACATCTACAGCTGAACCAACAACTACAACGATTTTAACATCTACAGCTGAACCAACAACTACAACTGTTTTAACATCTACCGCTGAACCAACAACTACAACGGTTTTAACATCTACCGCTGTAACAACAACTACAACGGTTTTAACATCTACAGCTGAACCAACAACTACAACGGTATTAACATCTACAGCTGAACCAACAACTACATCTGTTTTAACATCCACTGCTGAACCAACAACTACAACAGTATTAACATCTACAGCTGAACCAACAACTACAACGGTTTTAACATCTACAGCTGTACCAACAACTACAACGGTTTTAACATCTACAGCTGAACCAACAACTACAACCGTTTTAACATCTACTGCTGAACCAACAACTACAACTGTTTTAACATCTACAGCTGAACCAACAACTACAACTGTTTTAACATCTACAGCTGAACCAACAACTACAACTGTTTTAACATCCACCGCTGAACCAACAACTACAACGGTTTTAACATCCACCGTTGAACCAACAACTACAACGGTTTTAACATCTACAGCTGAACCAACAACTACAACGGTATTAACATCTACAGCTGAACCAACAACTACAACGGTATTAACATCTACAGCTGAACCAACAACTACAACGGTATTAACATCTACAGCTGAACCAACAACTACAACGGTATTAACATCTACAGCTGAACCAACAACTACAACGTTATTAACATCTACAGCTGAACCAACAACTACAACGATATTAACATCTACAGCTGAACCAACAACTACAACGGTTTTAACATCTACTGCTGAACCAACAACTACAACGGTTTTAACATCTACTGCTGAACCAACAACTACAACGGTATTAACATCTACTGCTGAACCAACAACTACAACGGTTTTAACATCTACTGTTGAACCAACAACTACAACAGTTTTAACATCTACTGCTGAACCAACAACTACAACGGTTTTAACAACTACAGCTAAACCAACAACTACAACTGTATTAACATCTACTGCTGAACCAACAACTACAACGGTTTTAACATCTACTGCTGAACCAACAACTACAACGGTTTTAACATCTACTGCTGAACCAACAACTACAACGGTTTTAACATCTACAGCTGAACCAACAACTACAAAGGTTTTAACATCTACTGCTGAACCAACAACTACAAAGGTTTTAACATCTACTGCTGAGCCAACAACTACAACGATTTTAACATCTACAGCTGAACCAACAACTACAAAGGTTTTAACATCTACTGCTGAACCAACAACTACAAAGGTTTTAACATCTACTGCTGAACCAACAACTACAACGGTTTTAACATCTACTGCTGAGCCAACAACTACAACGGTTTTAACATCTACAGCTGAACCAACAACTACAACGGTATTAACATCTACAGCTGAACCAACAACTACAACGGTATTAACATCTACAGCTGAACCAACAACTACAACGGTTTTAACATCTACTGCTGAACCAACAACTACAACGGTTTTAACATCTACAGCTGAACCAACAACTACAACGGTTTTAACATCTACTGCTGAGCCAACAACTACAACGGTTTTAACATCTACTGCTAAGCCAACAACTACAACGGTTTTAACATCTACTCCTGAGCCAACAACTACAACGGTTTTAACAACAACCCCAAAACCAACTCAGTCAGTTCGTGTTAGTTTTTCCAGCAATGAAACATTTGTGGATGATCTGTCAAATGCAGCTTCAGATGCATATAAAACCAGAGAAAAGAGAGTCTTAGCTGAGGTATGTTGTGTAGCAAATATTTAAGGTACATACAATTTGCATTACAAGTTAAGCAGTAACAAAGTCTTTGCATTTGAATGTATTTAGTATTTAATTCTGCACACTAATGTAGATATTAGTATAACTAATGAATTGCACCCCACACAGTCAGTAATGTATGTTATCTTTTACTCCAGTGCAATTAATGACTTAATGTTGAACCTGACATTGTCAAACTGTTTTCCACAGTTGGAACCATTATTTAGAAAGAAATTCTCCTCCTTCCTGAAACTGGCACTTATTGGGTTCAGGTGAGTATTTTTTCCCTTTAATTAGAAATACATTTAATATTTGGAAAACAAAAGTCTTTGGTTTACAGGACATTTTAGACAGCTATTTATAAATTGTTCTTCTTTATTGTGCATGTAAGAAATAATAATTCTGAATTTCCAAAATTTCTATAGGATCACACAAACAGAGGCAACTAAAGATAAAGCCTGAATCTAGGTGTCCAACTAACCAATTTTTTCGATAATCGATTAATCCGTGATTATTTTTGAAGGAATCTGTAAAAGCAAGGCAAGGAAAGACACATTAAATGCTTATGCTTTCATTTGAAGCGCTTGCAAATATTAAGCATTCAGACAACTTGGATCATGTATCTATCACAGAGCATGGGATATTTGCAACTGTAAAGCAAAATTACAGAGTAATTTTCAGAGTACAGTGCACAAATGCAACTAATAATAATAATCAATTTTACAGTTTAGTTGTTGCAGCCCTACCTAAATCAACAGAAGAACTGTAGCAACTTTGTAGCAATTTCTTCAAGATGCTTAGAACAACCTGCATTGAAAACTATGTGCACCTAGGGAAGAGCTGCTTTGAAGACAAAGGGCAGTCATACCAAACTTCAACTTAATTTGCAGTTGTCATGCCAACTTGCTAATGTAAATAGAAGCTTGCAACGCTTGCCCCGCCTCCGAGTTCTTCTGATTGGTCCACTGCTTTGGAACTGACATTGATGAGCAGCGCTGTGTGTAAAAGTTGAAATTCTTTTAACTTGACACGGCGTCTTAAAAACGCGGTGCTGCAAAAGACACAAAACGCGAGCGTAAGCGAGTGTTTACATAGAAAAACAAAGGAAAAGTAGCGCATTGGAATGGAAAAATGTTTTCTGTGTGAATGGCTAAGACTTTTGGCAAGGTACTGTATTAAGTTGTTGGTAAAGCATCTGACAGATCGCTCTTTCTCTTCCATAGTCGTGGGTCAATCATCACTGAAATGAATGTGACATTTGACACCTTACCCAAAAGTGACGACATAAAAGAAACTATCATGCAAGCTAATGCCACTCTGAATATCACCAGTGTCACAGGTAAGTAAAACAAGCAACGTCATCAATGCAGTGTCATTCGGAACAATTTAGATTGTTATTAGTTACTTTCTCAACTGTTACTTGTATTTTCCCCACAATTTACAATACATCAAAACTTATTCAACAGTAACGGACCCCTTCAGCACAACTACCAAAGCCACTACAACCAGTACCACTACAACTACAACAACACCTACCACAACTACAACAACGACTACCACAACTACAACCAAGCCTACTACAACTACAACAACACCTACCACAACTACAACAACGCCTACCACAACTACAACAACACCTACCACAACTTCAACCACGCCTACCACAACAACAACAACAACAACAGCAACAACAACCACAACAAGAGCAGCAACAACAACCACCACAACAACAGCAGCAGCAACAACAACAACAACAACAGCAACAACAACCGCAACAACCACCACAACAGCACCAGCACGTCCTCCACCATCTATAGCCATACAGATTGTCATTATAGAGGTGTTTGTTCCTGCACTGGAAGACCCCAAAACTCCGGAATTTAAAAACCTAGCCACAAAAGTAGAGAGTATGGTACGTATACGAACGTAAAAGTTCAATAACATTTGGTGTGCAAACACTTTAAACCGATAAGGTGCTTTTTTACAGCAGTATTGCCTTTAAAATATTTCTTGTAAATCTCAACTTAAACATTAATGTAATCAAATTAAATATAAACTTTACTTCCATAAAGTGTAATTGTTCAATAGAATATTTAGAAACTTTCCTAAACTTGATTTACTGTTTTCACAGTTCGATGAAGTCTATAAAAAAAAGTTTGGACCTCGTTTTCTCAGGACCATCGTGGTTGCATTCATGTAAGTAAACGTTATAGCTTGACTCCTCCTTTTAAATGATTGCTTGAATCATTTACGGCTCATGTCAATGTCAGACAGTTTTTCATGTTTAAAAAGAGAAAACTTTTTTTTTTTTTAATCTGCTTTCTCCCATCTCTGCATCACAACCTAACACTGAGGTCATATATGTAATTATAAGCTGTAAAACACCTTTTTTTCCAGAGCTGTATCCAGATCCCGGGCAGACTCAAATGTACAGGCGGAGGTTAAGCTGGTGTTTAATGAAGAGTCCACTGAACCGATCCCCAGCAACACTGACATTGTGGAGACTCTGAAAGAAGCAGCTGCTTCACCTTCAGGCTTCAACCTCACAATTGATGCCACCGCTATTACTGTCCTTAGTAGGTTGATTTAGATATGCTCAATCTCTAAAATGTAACTAACTCACCTAGAAATGCTCTGTGCGATCTCTGCTACGCTTTCTTTAAAAATCAATTCCTTTTTTGTAGAATCAGTGCAGATAATTCCACTGAAGATCCTCACCAATGGAACCTTTGTGGCTGCTTTTGCCAATAAGAGTTCTACTGAATTTCAGGAAAGGGCTTCGATGATCAAAAGAGGGGTGAGTGTGGCATGTCTGCTTGCGAATTTTGGGTAACTTGCTTTTACAAAAGAAAGCCAATTTAGTCAAACAACTCTTGCTTTGCAGCTTGAACCCTTTTTCCTGGCCGATTACCCTGCAGCATTTAGCACCATATTCGTAACGAACTTCAGGTATGAACATGCTGGTGCATTCTTTAAATATAGCTTTTGATTCAACATAACACTCATTTCATTCATGAATCTCGATTCCAAACTCTCTCCAGTGAAGCCAATGTAAAAACGAGGAGTGTGCCCACGCTACAAAACACCATGGATCTCGTATTTGGAGCAGACGCCGTTCTACCCAATAGCACCCAGATAGTGAACACTGTAGTTCGAGCCGCCAGAAACAACACCTTGTCCTTCCAGATCTTCACCTCTTCAATTATAATAAACGGAACAGGTGAGTGATGCACTTTAATCTTGCAGTGAAATATTGTGCACTCTTTTTGACTTTGATTACTGCAATTATACAGGGTTTCTGCAGGTTTTCTGACAGTAAATTTAAGACGTTTTGAGACCTTTTTAAGATCTGCAGAAACGGTGTTATATAATTGTAGGGTAGAGCACAGTTGTAACTTGTTTGCACTTTGCTGTACTGCACAAACAGAAAGTTTTGCGCAATTTGTGATCAGTCCTATTTCTGTAGAATCACTGCAGAAAATTAGAGTGACAAATCAGACTACTGTAACCTTTGTGGCTCAAAGTTTTGTTGAATTTCAGAACAGGGCATCAATGAAAAAAAATAGCATTACCATTAATTTGCAACTACTTTGCCAACTATCATTAGTACACTGTTTTGTTAGCATTAGTAAAGTTGACTTGTAGGGTTGACAGCAAATTCTGAAAACTTTCAGAGATCTTTTTGGAAATTGAAAGTATTAACATGTAGTTGCAAAGTTGAAAAAATATGATCAAAACCAAACCAGTGCATAAATATTCTTTGGACACTGAATATCAATAATTATCAAAAAAAAGTTGAAATTTTGATTTTCGCGCGAAACAGCGCGATAAAACGTCCTTTGCTAATCGTTAGCCAAATGCTTTTTGAGCTATAACTCTTGAACGGAAAGAGATATCTTCACCAAACTCGGTACACACGTGTATAAGCTCAATCTTTGGTCAAATAAAAAAATTGCGTGGCTCTGCCACTTGGGGGTGCTATAAGGTGGAAAAAAACTTTTTTTCAGCTATAACTAGGCAACATTCAGTCCGATCGACTTAAAAATTGGTATGCAGCATCTTGATCCAAACTGGCACTAGTGTATATGACGACATTGGCGTATCTCAAAAAAACATGGCCGCCATTTGCCAATGAATTTCGAACACTTATTAGACATGTATTCTACTAATGACTGGTCACTGACAAGTAGATTTTTAAAATATGTTTGTTTAAATAAATAGAATTCAAAATTTAATTTGAAACTGACTAAGGAAATCAAACTGCCTTGCGGTATTGTGTAGGTTACAAAATTTCACAATCATGCATCCGTGTTGTCCGCTTCATTTTCACAAACAAATTTCAGATGATAAATTAAAAAAAAATATATAATGTTTTATGATCAGACAGAAATAACAATTATTCACAAAAACAGAGGACCAAATAGGACTTTATATGTTTGAGAGAACACTAATGTGAACGTGGATTTTAAGAGTTCAAACTGTACTCTGTCTGTTACTCTACTTGAGCCTCAGGCAAAATTCCAAAAGCTCAGCGAATGATCATTTCTGTCTGTTTTCTTTTCTTTGTAATGCAGCATATTCATCAGCTGAAGTCAGCAGTAGGATCAGTGTGTTGACCGCTTCAGTCCTGGTTGCTGTGTCGCTTCTGGTTCCACGGTTTAACTGACCAAAACTCATGCCAATATAACTGATTCAGACGGGTCTGAATCTTGCCTTCCACGTCTGCTCACATGAAGGACCCAAATGAAGCTACTGACGCTACTCAACGAGTAGTAATGAAAGTACTATTTTACTAATTCTATTTTGAAAACTATACATCTAAGCTATAATTTATTCCATGTCGGTTCTGTACCTGCATGCTTTCTTAGATTTACTTCATAACCCATTATTGTTCAATGATGTAGTTTTTTTTATATATTGGTTAATGGAATACTGATTCCCAGAACTGTTTCATTAGTAAGGACATTATATAAATTTGCAAATACAGTACACGTTTTCAAAGTCTAAAAATGCTGAAATGCTATGCTGTTATTGAGTCTTTGGACAAGGGGTAAAACAAGCAACAAACACTCCAATGCACCATTTCAACTGATTATTAGTTTTATTAAAATGATGCCCCTAAAATAAGCCATCCTCAGATCATCACTACTTCGCTCACTTGTGTATTTAAAAGAAACACTATCATGTGCTGATAGAAGGGAAAAGGCAGATCTAAAATGCTTGATCTCTTTAAACTTGAAATAACAAACTCAAACTGTTGTCTCGTGCACACATACTTGTAGCCCGTTTGAAATGCAGCATAGCCGGTAATCTGATACCGAAGGTAAGCCATGCATTGGAAAATGTATTTTTCAAAAAAGGTCTTTTTCACGCCGAGTGACTTTGAAAAGTCTGGAACAGGCTTTGATGAGCGAATGGATGAAGTACTTCAGTGCTTTTGAAACCTGTAAAACAACTCTGAGGAATGCCAGAAATCCACAGGACATGACATCAGAAACGTCTGGGGGAAACTCGTGGATAAGATGGTCTGATACCATTACATATTAACATAAAAACCTGTACAACAGCAAACGTTTTAGTCAGTTCATGCACTTGTATCATGCCAGTATTTTCTAAATTATTTATTCAAGAAACAAAAAAACATATATCCAATATTTCCAATGTTTAATTATGAACTGGTTTGTTAGAATTTGTTAGAAATGTATTGATTTGTTGATATTGTTCACACTGGATGTGGTAAACAATATAATGGGTACCAAGAGCACAATTGAAATGATCATAGAACACAGTGAGTATATACAAGCACTGTTAGGATGTATACTAGATATGTTTCAATTCTGTACATGTAATATTTATCAGTTTTCTGAAGAACAGTCAATGTTGCATCTAAGTGCTAAATAAACTAGAATTAAAATGGTGATAAATAAAAGCAATCGTTGTCATTTTCAAGTCACTGAGTCATATTTCTTATTCTCTTGTCAGCTGTAAATATTTCCCTATCAGTCGAGTTTCATATCAGATATAGTTTTTTATAGTTGATGACATGCGGCGATGACGTCAAACAGACGGTGAACAATTAACAGCTATAATTATACGTTGCGTTCAAGTTTAGCAATCCAAATAAAAGTTTGTCTGTGTACATATAAAAAAATATGTAAATACACACACATACAGTATATATTTTGAAAATATTTACACATATTCATATAATTAGGTATATTATTATTAGGTATATAAGCTTAACTTTGTTTCTGAAATGCATGTGTGTGTATTTATGTATACATATACATATACATATAATACGCAGACAAAAACTTTTATTTTGGATGCAATTAATCATTTGACAGCACTAAACCCAAGCTAAAGAATGATAATGTGCATAAGTGAAGTACAAGGCTATTAGATACTTTATGTGAATGCTTGGCTAAAGATGTGTTTTTAATAGATTTATAATAGTAGGAGTGTGTCTGAACCCCAAACAACCATCAGGAAGGCTATTCCAGCATTTAAGAGCCAAATGTGAAAAAGATCTACCTTTTTTAGTGGACTTTGCTACCCTAGAGTCTAGTGTTTTGGGACCTTAAAAAGTGTGATGATTGTAGCGTGGTAGAAGACTAGTTTGGCACGCAGTTGCCATAAAGGCTGATTTTACCAAGTGCGACATGTTCCTGGATCAACATCTTTGTTGACCCTGGAACAACACTGTGATTAACCAATCAGATTTGAAAACACTGTTTATAGTTTTTGCGCAGTTTAGGCTTATAATCAGTTTGGTGCTTGTACATCAGTGCCATTCATCCATTGTTTCCTCTGATTTTAGGGATTACTCATGGGTAAGGTTACACTGTAAAAAATAAATAGTTGAGAAAACTTTAAAAAGTAGGGCAACTTGATGCAGTAAGGCTTTTGAGTTTTCTCAAGAGTAGTTTTTTAGTTTTTCTTAGTTTAGCCAACATAAATTTGTTTGTTCAGGCAATGCTGATTGTCTTGTTTTGCTAATAGAAAAAGTCTTGTCACAGCAACTGGAACAACAATTACTGTCACTGGGGTAATTTATTTTTTTATGTATCAGTATTTTTGTGTGTCAATTTGTTTATTTACAAATGAAAAACAGTGAATTGTTATAGAATCCTTCATAGATAACTTAGTCTAATATGCAGACAACATTGTCTTTGTTTGTAAAACATCTTACAAGTCTAAGATATCCAGCAAACAGAAGTGGTTGAACATACTCTAGGCCTCAAAACTAGACACACAGACCTCAAGAGCGGTTGCAATTAACAAATGTTAAAAAGATGAGTGACTTTAGATCACAGTACAACAAATAACTAACAATAATGACAAAATGACAACAAAAAGTTTAAATTAAATCAGTAAACAGCAAAACAATAATCCTATAACAGTAACTGCTTAATTTATTCATGCTGCAATGCATACTGGGAAACCACAAGCCTTAACACTTCAACACGAAATTCTTTGTTCAGACAACTGTTTGTGTTTTGACTAGTTAGAACAACATTTGGGGCAATTTTGTTGGTCTGACAGGGGGTTTTATGTTGTTTCAAGAAAAGAGCATTTTTTAGTATTTGACACACAAAATGTTTCGTAAAGTGGAAAACATGCATTTGCATTTTTTACAGTGTAGGCTTAGGTGTACGGATGTGGCCAAGACTACATTTTTGGATTAAAATGTTGTTCCAGGGTCAACAAAATACACTGGAGATCAAAATTAGAGAACAATTTATAAACAATTGAACAATTCTGAAATAATGTCATCTTCACTGCTCAACAGTTGAAGGAGTGTTTGTCCTGTCTGTACCATGCTACCAGAACACCTTTTCCACAAAATAACTAAGGCATTTCAACAAAAAACATTATTTTGCAGAAAACACACTGATCAAAATTAGAGAACACTTTCAGATACCTCCCAGTTATTGGTGTTAATCTGGCACCTGGTGCTAATTTCCTTGATTATCTGTCAACCCCTATTTAACTGGCAGCCTAACTTCCAGTTTCACTGACTTGAGACTGACTGCAAGATGGTGGGCCGCTCTAAAGTGACTGAAAGCCTCCGGCAGCAGGTTGTCCAGATGAAGGCCAAAGGGATGACCCTATCAACCATAGCAAGACAAGTTGGTCGTTCCAAATCTGTGATTTCAAGAATATATTCAAGAATATTGTATAATCTTTACAACATCACAAATTCATTCAAGTCCCCCAAGAAGGCTGGTCGTCCACAGAAGACAAATACAAGAGAGGACAGGATACTGCGGAGGATCTCAATGGGCAATCGTTTCCACACTGCAGCTGGAATTGCTCAGCAGTTCAGCGCTGAACAGGGTAAGGATCTGTCTCGTCATACAGTGTCTCGGCGTTTAAGAGCATTTGGACTGAAAGCCCACTCTGCAGTGACCAAACCTCTCATTAGCAGAAAGAATCAAAAGGCTAGACTAAGATTTGCTGAGGAGCATGTTGTGTGGACAGAGGAGAACTGGTCCAAAGTTCACTTCAGTGATGAAAGCAAGTTTAATTTATTTGGGTCCAATGGGAAACATTATGGAGAAAGACTGAACCCAAAGTGTGTAAAGAAGTCAGTGAAAAGTGGAGGAGGAAGTGTCATAGTTTGGGGCATGTTTTCTGCAGCAGGAGTTGGTCTCTTATACAGCTCCATGGCAGAGTGAATGCAAATGTTTATCAGAACCTTCTTCAACAACATATGGTTCCTTCCCTGCGTTCATCACTCAATCAGCCCGCAGTGTTCATGCAGGACAACGCTCCATTTCACACAGCAAAACGGGTAAAGCAGTTCCTTGAAACTGAAAACACTGAAATAATGACATGGCCTGCCCAGAGTCCTGATCTCAACCCAATAGAGAACCTCTGGAAAATCCTTGGCGACAAAGTTATGGCCAAGAAACCCACTGAAGGGTTTCTGAAGTGCTGAAGTCATTCAGAGCAGAGGTCTGTACACTTCCTACTAATTGCTGACTGTTGTAACCTTCAGAAAATTTTGTTGTAATCTTTTTCCATGCTACAGTCATTGTTGTTCTCTAATTTTGATCAGAGTGTTTTCTGCAAAATAATGTTTTTTGTTGAAATGCCTTCGTTATTTTGTGGAAAAGGTGATCTGGTAGTATGGTATAGACAGGACAAACACTGCTTCAACTGTTGAGCAGTGAAGATGACATTATTTCAGAATTGTTCAATTGTTTATAAATTGTTCTCTAATTTTGATCTCCAGTGTATATTGACCTAGGAGCACACCAAACTCCGCAAAATCAGGACGTGCGGTCATGAAGACCCTTATAAAATAGCAGAGGACCTAGGACAGATCCTTGTGGCACTCCGTACTTGGCACTCCTTTGAGGTGAGTCCTCGCCAGATAGGATCTCAGATAGGATCTAAACCATCCTAAAGCCTGCTTTTGAACACCTCTAAATAGTTTTGTAATTGATCTATGAGTATTGTTGCTACAGTACCGCACCCCTCATAGCCTGTTCTTTTCTTTGTTCTTTGTGAGCCCCAAGCTCCACCCACCCAATCTCAAGCCAATCAGGACTGTCTCTCAGGCCTTATTAGCTGCACCTGTGCCCACAGCTTGCACCTTTGTTGCATATGGCTGTACTGTGGAGAGGACTGAGGTTTGTCGCTTCTGTTGTGTTTTTCCTGCGTGTGCGTAGCTGACAATGTAAGTGCTTATTTTGAATGACTTAAGTTTGGCCTAAAATGTGTTCATGTGTTTCATCATGTGGTTTATGTAAATGTTTTTTGGTAAACCGGAATGCTATATTTTGGATCCCTTATAGAAACCACACACACACAGAGAATCCTTGGTTGTGTAATAAAGACTACTAAACCTGATGTGACTAGACTGGATCTTCTGTTCTTATTGACAGCCCCACTGGCTTCAAGCTATCTACACTCTTAAAAATAAAGGTGTTTAAAAGGTTCTTCACAGCCATAGAAGAACCATTTTTAGTTCCACAAAGAACCATTCAGTCAAAGGTTCCTTAACCCCTTAACTGTCACCCCCATTTTTTTAAATAGACATGAAATTGCACTATCCAAACTCAAATTGTTGTAATTCATGAACACTTTGGAATACAGATATAAGGTTGGTCTCTTTTTTTAAGAAGACAATCAGCAGAGTATTGCAGAAGTGGAATTAAAAATAATAAAAACTCTTAATAAGTTATAGAGATTTAAATTTACTGCAAACAAAATGCACTGTACAATTTTTATTATATTTGATATAAAATACATTTTAAATAACAGGTTTTACCCTAAATGTGTTATTAAATTGAAGCCCTATGTCTAAATAAGTTATGTTCCAAATTTGAAGTTGATATGAAAAAAAATTGAGGTTCCTGTGAAAGTTTATTTAGGGCGTCATACCACAAACAGCCACCGGGTGCCATTCAAACTCCATATAAATTTTTGAATGCATTTTTCTGTCACAAATTTCTAAATTTTTCTGTCAATTTTACTCCTATCATAAAATAACAACCAAATATCCTGAAACTCAGACCTTTCCAATGATATGTATTTTGTCAAGATTATAAAAATTTTTGATTATAAAAGACCACAATGCATGATATTTGACACCGTCGCTAAGGGGGAGGAGTCTGCCAAAGGATTTTAAAGTACCAATTCCATGGTAACACAATGTCCGATTTTAAAATAGTTTTCACTGGATGATTATTGGCTTCTAAGCTTTCAAATGATATATAACTTATGATGATTACTAAAAAATTTGATAGAGAAAAAGGACAATGAACAAAAGAGCGCCAAGCGTCCTGGAGACGGGACGGTGACAGTTAAGGGGTTAAACAACCATCTCTTCTGTTCTGTGCTCTTTTATAACTGTCAGCCAGAAAACCAGATGTAAGAAGACTGCAACGGACTGTTAGGACAGCAGAAAGCATCACTGGTGTGCACCTACTCAACCTTCAGGACTTGTACAACCCCAGAGTAAAGAAACAGACTGGAAACATCAAAGGCAGACGCTACAGATCTCTGTGCACTAGAACATCTAGACATAAAAACATTTTTCCCCATCACATAAATCATTACATGTGTTCTGTAATTCATTTCTGTCATTTATTCTCCATCTTGAATTACTGCTTCTTTCCCCAAGTATTATGTAAATAACATATGCATATCTCTTTATTTAAAGTAAACAATGCACAAATCTGTACATAAATCTTCTGTTCCAGATTCATACACATTATTATTATTTATTGTTAAGTCTTAGCATTTAAATGTTTTCTGTTCTCATGTCTGATATGCATGTATGTACGCATGTATGTACCAGGAGCACCTTAAAAAAAAAAAAAACAACACAGCAAATTCCTTGTGTTTTTGTGCACACCTGGTGAATAAAGCTAATTCAGATTTTTTTTAAGAGTGTACCTAAGCATTCCCGTTACCTCCTTTTCAAGTATGCAATGATCTATAGTGTCGAACACTAAGCACTAAAGTCCAGTAAAACTAGTAATAAGACGCAGCCTTTGTAAATAACATTTGTAAATTTAACAATTGCGGTTTTTGTGCTATGATGGGGCCTGAAACTCTTCACAGATATAATTTCTTTTGCTGGAATATGTGTGGAAAATAGAAAACTAACTGAACCCAAGAGGAGAGAGATTTTTGAAACTGGAGTGAAACCTGGATCAAACCGGTGAAATCAAAGATGGTTAAAAATTTGCTATAAACTCAGTTTAATCTTGAATTTGTTCAAGTGTTCATTACAGGCTTTCAGCCTGTGTGTTTCTTGGTGTGATGGTTTGGCTGTAGTGGTAACATTAGTTTATGAAAAACATGAACAAATTGAACTGAATCTTACATTTGTTCTCAAACATAAGTTATTAAATAATAAACTTAAAAAATGGGAATTTTGTTTTAGCTGTATAAGCTGTATAAATATGGAGTTTCTTTGCTCTTTCATGTAGGCCTATGGTTTTTCATTTGCTTATATTTCTCTCAATTTCTGGTGTAATAAATTCTCACCTTTTAATATCCGTTTTTGTTTATTAGGGGCCAAGCACTGAAGTGTTGCACCTATTGTATCCGATGGCAGCTCATAGAACCGCTTGTGGAAAAGTTGTGAAATACACTGATAGAGGACAGTCTGAGATGTCACCATAGCAAATTTGGAGTCTCTAACTCAAACTCTCTAGCACCACCACTTGTCCAAAGCTTCACTCATGTTTATGCTAATAACTTTTGAACAGTAAGGAACAGAAGACACAAAATTCCTTTTTCCTCTGAAGGTCATGTCAAGTTGAATGGACACCAAAATTCAAAAAGTTTTTTTAGTTTTTTTCTATTTTTTTTCTATTTTTAATTGTTTGAAAAACCTACTTTTTTTTAACTTGTCCTAGACGGTTTGTCTGATTTTCACCAAAATTGGCTCAGATCATCTTCAGACCATGCTGGCAAAAAGTTAAGGAATTCAAGTTGATTAGTCAAACCGTTCTCGAATAACGTGCAAACGAATTCTATGAAAAGCACGCAAGTGTGAGGCTATATCCCTGCAAAGGTTTGGTGTACTGAAAATAAACTTGGTGTGTGTTATAACAAGCATGACCTGAAGCTACCTGCAGTGTTTCGGCACAGTGCCACCTAATGGTCAGGAGATATGAAAAATAGCTATTTTAGCTTATAACTTCTGAATGGTTTGGCAAAAATCACAAAACTGGTATCTTTAGATTCTGTGCATCATGCCGAGTCGAATGATATCCAATTATAATGTCAGCCATTTTGGGCGTCGGACATTTTGAATTATGTATTAAAAAGCTATAACACATTGACATATCGTTACAAAACATGGTATGGGTCCCTGAAGGAGCCCGAGAAGAGTTGAGCCAGCGCCACCTAGTGGTGAAATATTCACATGTTTATAACTTTTGGTGTGGTCGACTTATTTTCACAGGAGTCACCTTTTTTGACTCCTGATTCCTTGCCGAGTCCAGCGATACCAAACATGCCAGGTTTTGCCTTATGGTTTGTGCAATGCTGCATTTTAGCGCTTAAAAACCATTTAACAATATCTTAGAAACGATTACTTAAATCATCATGAAATCACAGTAGGAAATTTGAAAACATAACAAGCCAGCCCACTAGGCAAAATTTTTATAGTAAGTGGCATAAAAATGCAAACAAAGTCAGCCATCTTGTTTTCCCTTAACATATATGAAAATGTATATAACTCTAAAACAAAATGAGATATTTTCACCAAATTTGACATGCATATGCATGGGCACACTCTAATGACACATACAATATTAGGTGGGATTGTGCCTCTTGATGGCGCTATAGATGAAAAAACATGAAATTGCCATTGACAACAATACAGTATTATGATATAAAATGCTACATTTTTAGCAATGAATTGGTGTACCATTACAAAACTTTGTATGTACCATCGAGACCATGATCTGAAAGTACTCAAAAAGTTGAGACAGTGCTACCTAGTGGTCAAAAGTGATAACCAATTAAATCATATTACCAGTGGTTGTTTTTATGATTTTTCACCCATTTTGAGTAAAATCACCTTACAATGGCTTCCATTACTCATTGCTGCACTTGATTTGACGAGTCCCTTGCCGAGTGCTTGGCCCCGCAACCACTGCTTGCATTATATTTATCTTTTGTTATCCGTTTTGAGCAATTTGTTGTAGCCACCTAACCTGTAACTACATGAAACAAGGAGGTAACAAGCTGCACTCAAACACAGATCAAGTCTATATTTGCACAGTAATTACAGAAAAAAGTTGCAATAGTTTTAATTATATTTTTAAAATAATAATTAAAATATTTAGTTTTTATTTATTGCTATGAAAACATTACAGTAGCCACTGAAATTCAAGTGCTGTGTTGTACATTTTTCTGTGAACAGCTGGAAAGAGGTAGGCTTGTTTTAATCTGCACTGAACCTTGAATATACAATGTGACACAAAGCTATTTGGTGACTCAGCAGAGATCAACGAATATAATGCGATTTCATAAGGTAAGTAGACTACATGGTGAATCATAAATCGTAACAGAAACTCAACTTATTTCACTAGATTATTCCATCAGTTCTCCATCATGTATCATACCTAGACCTATAATACAATTCCAATGTATTTTTTTTTAAAGTGTATCTTCTTGCTAAATCACTCCCAAACATAAGATTGTTGTTTATCATAGTAGGTCATACATACCATGTAATTTTAGAATAGGTACCCCTGAGTTTCAAAATACTTACATTATAAATAATTTGTAATTTTCCCCACACTTTACATATTATTCCATTACAACTACACTAAGGTACTGTATTGGCAAACTGTAATTACGCTGCAAATTCCATTTACTTTCGCTGTTATCTGAAACGCTACCTAAATTGCTATAAAATCATCTGATGAATTAATAAACATGCAATGTGTCAGATTAAATATTTTTGCATAAAAAAAAAAAAAAAAAACACATCCAGACTGACCACATTCCTTTAGCAGATAGATAGGCAGATAAGCAAAAAGCTTACTGATTATGTTAGCTTGTAGACTGTAGGATTTGATGGTTTAAATGCTGAGTTAACATGACACCTGTAGAACAATCTGGAAGATTTAAAAGCCATTCTGTTGGCACGTGCTGCAAGATGGCCACTCAGCATTAGGCTCCGGTAAAAAAAACAAAAAAACAAAAGAAATATTTTATGTCATTTCTTTCATATTGAGGAAAGATCATTTTTCAAGATCTTTTTTCTGACAACGGATCAGCTATACTTTAATAATAGCAACTAGTAAAAAGTTGTTGTCTCCTTTCCATTTTTTCTTAGAAAAACAAGCTGTTGGTGGCAAATGTCTCAAAACGTTCCAGGACGATAAGGCCTCCATTGTTAGCAATCGAAGCGTAACAGGAGGCTATGCGCCAGCATGCTGTCAGAGGCAATAAAGTCAGTTCTTGTTTTCTTTAATGCCTTTATTAATGAGAATGGTGCTGTTCTTCGAATGCTGAAAGAAGAAATGGACTCTCAGAGTAAAAGTCAGATGACTATCACAGCGAACATAGATAATCTTCAAGGCAGTCTAGAGTAGGGGTCGACCGATATGTTTATGTTTTTCAGAGCTGATGCTGATACCGATTTTTACAGATAGTAAAAGTAAACCGATAACCGATATTTTGAACCGATATATATGTCTGATATAAAAAATTACAATTTATGTCAAAGTAACAAGCACTCTGACAAAAACTGCCTTCCCTAGTACTCCCAGACTGCACTTCTTACTCTTGTCTTCCTCTGTGCATCCATATACAATAAGGTAATATAAAGAGAGAATTAAAAGTGGGGCCACTGTATGCTTCATGATTAAGCCTATGAATACTGTACTACAGCTAAACAGCTGGGGAAAATGTAAGTATTTGGCTTCAATAATTTACATGTTAGGAATGTATGTGTAATACCATAACCTCTCATAATTCCTCGTTAATTATTTTCTGATAACTAAAACATAACCTGCAATAGTAGAGGTGACTATTCAATTCATCACCTAAAAATGGGGTATCTGCAACTTTTTTGTACACCACAGAACGGTTACGGTTTGTAAATATTCTCGTGGAACAGGGGGTTCTTTAAAACTTGTCTATTAAATTATACAATTAATTATAGGCCTGCAATTAAAATTATTAAGACTACAGTCATTAATGACAATTGAGAGCAGCTTTAGGCCTATTTCATGCATGTTTTCAAAAACAACCTGTTTTTCACCATACAGATCACAATAGAAATATTAAGGGAATAATTTTAGACAGTTATATACCATTATCAGCAGTTGAAGTAGATTTGTATCTTGTCATCTCTGTGCGAATTTGTGTCATTAATGCAGCATTAGAAAAGCGTTTTGTGCACGCTTCGGGTGTATGCCAGAACAGCGCACAAGAAACTAATTGAGTTCTGTTTAGTTTCTTCTTCTTGTGGTTTTAAATAGCTTGAATGTGTAAATTGGCAAATTAATCTGCAAATCGCATGATGAACGGTGGGGTCTGGACCTGGGCTGCGTTTCCCGAAAGCATCATAAGCCTAAGTTTATCATAGAACCACTGTCAACAATGGAGCTATACGATCAACCTAGGCTTACGATGCTTTTGGGAAACGAAAGACAACTGATGAGTGATGACTGAAACAGCTCCGGTTGGCAAACACTTTCGGTGAAATAGTTCATTTAAAAAAACAAACAAACAAACAAAAAAAACTCAAACAGTCAGAATAATTAAATTTCACCATATAAAAATGAGCTACAATTTTTACAGATATTACTGATTTTGAACCTAAATCTACATCTGCATTCTAAATCAAGCTACTACCAAATGTGTTTTTCTAAGAGACAATTTATTATTATTGTTATTAATATGATCAGGTAACACAAACCTGTTTCTTAAATTGACACAATATTACTCATTAAAACATGCAGAGCTGAAAATTTTTTATTAAGATACTTATTTTATTAAGCAAAAATGACTGGAAAAAGTGTGAAAAATTCAAACAACATGAAGTGTTTGTCATATACACATTAGTTTTGTTAGATCTACGCCAGAAAATTATTGGAAAAAGTTAGATTCCTTACAGATATTACGTATGGAAGAGAAGTGGTCTACACTTCATTGGTCCTTCCTTCTACTTTCACAGTCTTCATGGAAACAAATAACTAATTTTGCCAATTCATCCACAATATTTTTTTTATTTTCTGGCCTTTCTTACAAGAAGTGCTCATTATAATAAGGTTCTCTTCTATCACTCTCCCAATATTTAAGAAGACAGAAACCTTATTTCCTCCTAAAACTATACGGCACTTATACCCCTATTAAATGCACTATGTATAATCCTTTTTCTATTTTTAACTGTTTTAAGTTTATTTTAATCAATTAATTTTTAAATCATTTGAATTCCTTGTTTTATTGTTGTGATTATTGTTTTATGACTATTTTACTTCCGTTTATGTAAAGCACTTTGAATTACCATTGTGTATGAAATGTGCTAAAAATAAACGTGCCTTGCCTATTTGGCGCAATTTGAATTTACTTTCTGGTGGACAACCTTTTGCACAGATCTTAGATTTCCAAGAATTATTTAAAAGTTTTCATAGTTATTAAAATACTTTATTTCTATATTTCAAACTACAGTGGGTACGGAAAGTATTCAGACCCCCTTAAATTTTTCACTCTTTGTTATATTGCAGCCATTTGCTAAAATCATTTAGGTTCATTGTTTTTTCCTCATTAATGTACACACAGCACCCCATATTGACAGAAAAACACAGAATTGTTGACATTTTTGCAGATTTATTAAAAAGAAAAACTGAAATATCACATGGTCCTAAGTATTCAGACCCTTTGCTCAGTATTTAGTAGAAGCACCCTTTTGATCTAATACAGCCATGAGTCTTTTGGGAAAGATGCAACAAGTTTTTCACGCTTGGATTTGGGGATCCTCTGCCATTCCTCCTTGCAGATCCTCTCCAGTTCTGTCAGGTTGGATGGTAAACATTGGTGGACAGCCATTTTCAGGTCTCTCCAGAGATGCTCAGTTGGGTTTAAGTCAGGGCTCTGGCTGGGCCATTCAAGAACAGTCACGGAGTTGTTGTGAAGCCACTCCTTCTGTATTTTAGCTGTGTGCTTAGGGTCATCGTCTTGTTGGAAGGTGAACCTTCGGCCCAGTCTGAGGTCCTGAGCACTCTGGAGAAGGTTTTCGTCCAGGATATCCCTGTACTTGGCCGCATTCATCTTTCCCTCGATTGCAACCAGTCGTCCTGAAAAACACCCCCATAAAGCCCCGACTGGTGGAGGACTGCAGTGATGGCTGACTTTCTACAACTTTCTCCCATCTCCCGACTGCATCTCTGGAGCTCAGCCACAGTGATCTTTGGGTTCTTCTTTACCTCTCTCACCAAGGCTCTTCTCCCCCGATAGCTCAGTTTGTCCGGACGGCCAGCTCTAGGAAGAGTTCTGGTTGTCCCAAACGTCTTCCATTTAAGGATTATGGAGGCCACTGTGCTCTTAGGAACCTTAAGTGCAGCAGAATTTTTTTTGTAACCTTGGCCAGATCTGTGCCTTGCCACAATTCTGTCTCTGAGCTCTTCAGGCAGTTCCTTTGACCTCATGATTCTCATTTGCTCTGACATGCACTGTGAGCTGTAAGGTCTTATATAGACAGGTGTGTGGCTTTCCTAATCAAGTCCAATCAGAATAATCAAACACAGCTGGACTCAAATGAAGGTGTAGAACCATCTCAAGGATGATCAGAAGAAATGGACAGCACCTGAGTTAAATATGAGTGTCACAGCAAAGGGTCTGAATACTTAGGACCATGTGATATTTCAGTTTTTCTTTTTTAATAAATCTGCAAAAATGTCAACAATTCTGTGTTTTACTGTCAATATGGGGTGCTGTGTGTACATTAATGAGGGAAAAAATGAACTTAAATGATTTTAGCAAATGGCTGCAATATAACAAAGAGTGAAAAATTTAAGGGGGTCTGAATACTTTCCGTACCCACTGTATGTGTAGCATTAAAATGGCAGATCTTCAAACTTATCCAGTAGCAAAATGGATTCTTATGTTTACGTTTGTTTTCCAAATCACACAGCAGATTATTTACTCTAAACGAGAAAGACTGGAAAATTTTGGTTAACTGCCTCGACTGCTGCAAAGAAACTTTCAGTTCAGTGATGAAAATTTCCTCATTACCTTTTCATCAAACATTGGTTACTGGACAACATTCCTCACTGGAGATAGGATATCTGGAACTGTCATCAGCACAGACCAATCAAACCAGTCACTTTGTCTATCTTGGAAAACTGCATATGAAGAGTTCCGATGCAAAACCCCTAAAAAGCCATCTCAGTCAAAAATGAGATAATGACACTGAGTGAATGCTCTCGACACATATTATACGTCCGTCAAATACTTTTACTTCAAACTCGCTAAAATCCCAGCCTCAGCCCAATCAGAAGTACCAGCACATACATAGAAACCTATACACTGGAGCCTGATAAAAATGCATTTTTTAAAGAAAGACGTCAGATGGATTTAGTGGCTTTTGCACTTGAACTCTTCATATGTTCTGTTAAGGAGATCTTGGTCATTTCGATTATTTTCAATTACATATGCTACTTTGAAAACAATAAAAAACTTAAAGAATTAAAAGCCAGTGTCTGGGGAAAACTCAAAGAGATGGCATGGCTTGATAATATGTGACACTTCTTGTTTTATTTTCAACAAAACCTCATGACCAGATGAACTCTCAAGTAAACAGAACTGATTTCAATTTCTGCTTGACTTGATTATTCATCATCTTAGATTTGTTTCATTTAGTGTTTATAAGTCCAGACAATGGAGTCCAATGTGTTCTAAACAAAAAATAAATGCATACAGGTTTGGAAAGTCATTTTTCTATTAGGGATTTCATTATTTTTGTAATTGAAATGCCATAAATGTTCAACAATCAATATACACTGTTATAGCAGTCTACAATATGAGTTTTATAGGTTTTATCAT
The DNA here is from genome assembly GCA_033026305.1 of Cirrhinus molitorella. Taxonomy (NCBI): domain Eukaryota; kingdom Metazoa; phylum Chordata; class Actinopteri; order Cypriniformes; family Cyprinidae; genus Cirrhinus; species Cirrhinus molitorella. The sequence continues at coordinate 1,247,918 of CM065118.1, forward strand.
TTTAACCAAGAACAAAACACCCTATTTTCACTTGCTTCTAACAGCAGTATTTCATGAGCCTGCATGTTTAGGGAGGAATGCACTGTTGTAGAAGTAGGTTTATCCAGTTTTCTTAAAGATGGAATGCATAAACAATGCACCACCACCACCATATATGTGGTTTGTGTCATGTGACTCGAAACAGAGCTAATAAAAACGTGAACTTTGAGGACAGCAATTATTTCCTTTTATCAGGGGACTTACAACTTCACCTGAGTATAAAAAATTGCACTGGGGTAGAAAAATGGATTGGGTGAGTATTACTGTAGCCATACCTTCTATAACCTTTAATATGTTTAATTCTTAACTGATTATTTGTTATAATTTAATTCATGATTTTATTAAGCATTCTGATTTTTTATTTTTTTTTTAACTCTGAACTGAGTTGAATAATGACCATTGTCTTCTGTAGAACTGCTTTTAGGGCTGGAATTTTAGTCATTTCACATATTTCACTGCTTGTTTCAGTAAAGCTGCATTGAAACAGTTGAATGAAACACTATACAAATGCATGTATTATGTAAACGTTAAACAAAAGCAGACTTTACACTCCAAGCACATTGTGATAAATGTCTGACACTTCAACAGGAAAAATAAGTGATGAAGTAAAAAGTAGTTTAAAATGGTTTAAAGCTGAAGATGCAGTTGGAGTAAGCTTTGCACATTTCTTCAGATGTTAAAGGTAAAACATATCAATGCAATACAATGATATGATGGTACAATGATAAAGGAAAAACTAGATTAAAAAAAGTTCAGTCAAGACTAACTTTGAAGTTGGCTTGAGAAAGCCTGACCAAAAAGTTTGAAAAGATTTTAAAAGTTGTAAAAGTTTTTTAAAGATTTAAACTGGTTTTAAAGCCTAAAGGGTTACTCCACCCCAAAATGAAAATGTTGTAATTAATCACTTACCGTAAAAGCTTAGTTCGACTTCAGAACACAATTTAAGATATTTTCGATGAAAACCGGGAGGTTTGTGACTGTCCCATTGAGACAAATAGTAAATAACACCGACAAGGCCCAGAAAAGTATGAAAAACATCATCAAAATAGTCCATCTGCCATCAGTGGTACAATCTGAATTTTCTGAAGTGATGAGTACACTTTTTGTGTGCAAAGAAAACAATATGGACTTGATTAGACTCTTTCTTCTCCTCCGTGACACTTCCTTGCATAAATATATGAGTAAATTCTGACGGTTATGAAATTTGGCTGACGATTAGAAGAAATAATTGCAATTATGTCCATTAATTGTCTGGTTACTAGGGCACTGACGATTATGGCAATTAATTGTCTGTTTTATGTCTTTGACATACATTTTTTTTGCACATTGTTCATTAAATTGTTACAAAGGATTGCGTTAAGGAACAAAATAACATTGAAACATTCCTGAAAACCAGAGTTACCTTCGGAGACACATTCATATAAACCCCCAACCTAATATTTAGATTTTTCTTCTAATATTTCGATGGTGAATAGTAAGGAGATATTTGAATGATTTATTAATAAACTATTGTATTCTAAGTCAGTGTGGCAAAGAACTCGCAATCTCCTCTTTGGACGCACCTTTAGAGAGAAATGCATCTTTGCGGATTACATAATGAAAGATGAAATTAGTTTTAGTTTGTTAAGTAATAATTTACAGCTTTCTATAGATATATTTATCATGTCTTTGGGGCATGTATTCATTTTTGTGAAGCGCTCCTGTTTAAGAACGAGACTGCAGAATGCACATCATGTTTGTTTTCTTTATTTTACAAAAGCTCTGTTTGTAACGTTTTGTTGATATTGCGAGTGCACACAAATACAAGTAGGCCCTTTACAGTTCTGAATGATGTATTACTCTTACCTTTGTGAGCAAAAATGACGGACCATTTTTAAATTGTTTCCACTTAAAAAAAGGGTTTGCATTGGTGCCTCCATGTCCTGTAAAACATGCTTCAGCTTTCAATCTTTAAGACAGAGCATTTTTTCACTGTAAAAAAACAATTTGCTGAGCCAAATTAAAATAATTTGTAACGTGGCTGCCTTTAAATTTTAAGTTCAGTCAACTCAAAGAAGTTAAGTCAACTTGAAATGTTAAGTTGTACTAAGTGACAACATAGATATTTGAGTTGATTCAACTTAAAATTTTAAGGCAGCCACGTAACAAATTATTTTAAGCTGAATCAGCAAATTGTGTTTTATTTTATTTTTTACAGTGTTGTTGTTAAAGTTACTGTTGTGAGACGATCCAATAATTAATGTTCTAAAAATTCTTTAATAAAATAGTTAAAAAAAAATTAAAATATTGAAGAAAAGTAGATTTTTGTTAGTAAGCCTACTTTGTTATATTTTATTTAAAAAAATTTCAAATCGCAGAGCCTTTATTTTGTTGTTTAAGTTGATGTTTTGTTTATGATAAAATACAATATTTCAATATTAAAATCTTCAAAGAAGATTTTCCAACTACATTCATGACAAAAATGTACTTTTTATACCTTTTTCAAGGCACAAAGCACTTTATTTATTTTATGTTGTTAAAGTTATTTTGTTGTGAGAAGATACTGTAAAGTTTCATAATTACTTTTATTATAAAATAAATAAAAAAAATCACGGAAGAAAATTTTTCTGTATAAAAAAAAAATCAGAATTGGCAGGTCACACTTACTGAAAAATCAGAAATCAAAATGGGCCAAGAAAGTTGCAATCGGTGCATCTCTAGCTTAAACCTTGAATTTTTGAAGGAAATACAGTGTCAGATTCTAGCATGATTACCAAGTGACTAGCATGTTGCTAACATGTTTCTAGGATGATTGTCTTAGCCCTGTGTGGTTCTCTTTATATATGTTTCCTTTGGGTCTAATCTGTCAAAAATTCAACGTTGCTTATCATTGTTATGCTAATGATTCCAGCTGTAAACACTAAATTCTAAAATAAATACTGACATCACAGCAGCTGTTTTTTTTAAGCTTATTTTGGCTGCTTTAAGATTATTGGAAATGCATGATTATTACTTTAAGAGCTGAACTTCATTTATTCTAGCTTAATTACATGTAAAGTAAAATATATATATATAAATGGTTTAATTTTGATGATTAGAGCTTACAGCTCATGAAAGATCAGTCCTAAGATCTATAAAAAAACGGATTTGCAAAACAGAAAAGTTCAAGTTCTTTAAAGTATGTTAATTTATGCACTCAATACTTGGTTGGCAGCACATATTACAGCAAATAACTTGCTCCTAGCACAAATGACAGCATCAATGAAGTGATCAGCCTATGGCACAGCTGAGGCACTATTGAGCCTTCAGATCATCTGTATATTGTGGATCAACTGTTTCTCATCTTCTCTTGAAAATATCCCATAGATTCTCAATGGGAGCAAGTCAGGCATGTTGGCTGGCCAATAAATCACAGCAATATCATGGTCAGCAAACCGCTTGCAAGTGGTTGTTGCACTGTGGGCATGTGCTAAATTCCTGCTGGAAAAGGAAATAAAAGCTTGTCAGCAGATGGAAGCATAACCGCAGTTCACTGTTGTTCTATTGTTGTCACCTGTACCTTTTCCATGCTTATTGGAATAGCACCTGGCACTGTGGCAAAGTTGTATGCATGTCTGAAAAGTCTCCTATTTGATGCTGTCGTAAAGACAATCAGTATCTAAATAAACGCAATTCTTTTTAAGAAAAAAGGGACATAGGCAGCAGCTGTCAGTGGGGTGGCCAACCCTAGCTCTGTCTCTTTGTTAATTGCGGTAAATATGTTGAATGCTTTAAACAAACAACAACAACAAAAATGAAAATCACACGCATTAACACCCTAATTTTGACAGCACTACTTTTTAACCCTTAAGCTCTCCTTAAGTGAGGTTTACACCTTTCCTCTTTGGGGTGATATGGACCATATGTGGATTTTTGGTACTTTTTTACCTGTTTACCTCACAATTACTCAACTACGCCACAAAGTGGCTAATGAAAAATTATTTTTTATTAATAAAATCACTTTAATGATGACCTAAATTCAATCTAAATTGTTTTAGGACATTGCTTTATGTGTTAGGAATAGAATACCACCATCTGCAGGTTAGTGGAAAAACTTTAGATATTATAGTTAAATTAATTCTTGATGAGCATAAGATACAGGGTGTTAAACGATGTAAAGGGGTGTTATATATATATATATATATATATATATATATATATATATATATATATATATATTTTTTTTTTTTTTTTATTTTACCCACTTCACTGACATGCCAAAACTGATGCCTTTCTTTACAAATTTGCTAATGTATTATATGTTTATAGGTGGTCTATTTGACAGCTACCAAGATGAGCAGAAAAACACTGATAATTGCAGTGTTAAGTTTAGGTCTGTAAGTTACTAAACAACTCTTTATTTCTCTTATTACTTATTTAGATATGTAACAGTTGCTCTTAAACTGCTCTGTACTTTGATCTTTTAACAGTGTTTTGTAGAGCATCAGCTGATTCACAATACTGCTCACAACTGAGACAAAAGAAGGAACAAATCTGCCCAACATCAACTACAACTCTGTTTACAACCACTGGCAAATCGACACAAACACGTCAAACAACAAATTTGCCTACAACCATAACTCTCCTTACAACTAAAGGCCCTCCTACAGAAACAACAACAGTACATCATACATCTACACCTGTACCAACAACCACAACTGTTTTAACATCTACATCTGAACCAACAACCACAACTGTTTTAACATCTACAACTGAACCAACAACCACATCTGCTTCAACATCTACAACTGAATCTACAACTGAATCAACAACTACAACTGCTTCAACATCTACAACTGAACCAACAACCACATCTGCTTCAACATCTACAACTGAATCTACAACTGAATCAACAACTACAACTGCTTCAACATCTACAACTGAACCAACAACCACAACTGTTTTACAATCTACAACTGTACCAACAAAACCAACATCTACAACTGAACCAACAACTACAACTGCTTCAACATCCACAACTGCACCAACAACCATGACTATTTTTACCTCTACAACTGAACCAAAAACCACAACTGCTTCAACATCTACAACTGAACCAACAACTACAACAACAACTGTTGTAACATCTACAACTGAACCAACAACCACAACTGCTTCAACATCTACAACTGAACCACCAAGCACGACTGCACCAACAACCACAACTGTTTTAACATCTACAACTGAACCAACAACAACAACAACAACAACAACAACAACAGTTTTAACATCTACAACAGAACCAACAACTACAACTGAACCAACAACAACAGCAACTGTTTTAACATCTACAACTGAACCAACAACTACAACTGTTTCAATGTCTACAACTGAATCTACAACTGAACGAACAACTACAACTGCTTCAACAACTACAACTGAACCAACAACAACAACAACAACAGTTTTAACATCTACAACTGAACCAAAAACCACAACTGCTTCGACATCTACAACTGAACCAACAAGCACGACTGCACCAACAACCACAACTGTTTTAACATCTACAACTGAACCAACAACAACAACTGTTTTAACATCTACAACTGAACCAACTACAACTGCTTCAACACCTACAACTGAATCAACAACTACAACTGCTTCAACATCTACAACTGCACCAACAACCACAACTGTTTTAACATCTACAACTGAACCAACAACCACATCTGCTTCAACATCTACAACTGAACCAACAACTACAACTGTTTCAACATCTACAACTGAACCAACAACCACAACTGTTTTAACATCTACACCTGAACCAACAACCACATCTGCTTCAACATCTACAACTGAACCAACAACCACAACTGCTTCAACATCTACAACTGAACCAACAACTACAACTGTTTCAACATCTACAACTGAACCAACAACCACAACTGCTTCAACATCTACAACTGCACCAACAACCACAACTGTTTTAACATCTACAACTGAATCTACAACTGAATCAACAACTACAACTGTTTCAACATCTACAACTGAACCAACAACCACAACTGCTTCAACATCTACAACTGAACCAACAACCATATCTGCTTCAACATCTACAACTGAACCAACAACTACAACTGCTTTAACATCTACAACTGAACCAACAACTACATCTGCTTCAACATCTACAACTGAACCAACAACTACAACTGCTTCAACATCCACAACTGCACCAACAACCACAACTGTTTCAACATCTACAACTGAATCTACAACTGAATCAACAACTACAACTGTTTCAACATCTACAACTGAACCAACAACCACAACTGCTTCAACATCTACAACTGAACCAACAACCACATCTGCTTCAACATCTACAACTGAACCAACAACCACAACTGCTTTAACATCTACAACTGAACCAACAACTACATCTGCTTCAACATCTACAACTGAACCAACAACTACAACTGCTTTAACATCTACAACTGAACCAACAACTACAACTGCTTCAACATCTACAACTGAACCAACAACTACAACTGTTTCAACATCTACAACTGAACCAACAACCACAACTGAACTAACAACCACCACTGCTTCAACATCTACAACTGAACCAACAACTACAACTGCTTCAACATCTGCAACTGAACCAACAACCACAACTGCTTCAACATCTACAACTGAACCAACAACCACATCTGCTTCAACATCTACAACTGAACCAACAACTACATCTGCTTCAACATCTACAACTGAACCAACAACTACAACTTCTTCAACATCTACAACTGAATCTACAACTGAATCAACAACTGCTTCAACATCTACAACTGAACCAACAACCACAACTGCTTCAACACCTACAACTGAACCAACAACCACAACTGCTTTAACATCTACAACTGAACCAACAACTACAACTGCTTTAACATCTACAACTGAACCAACAACTACAACTGTTTCAACATCTACAACTGAACCAACAACCACAACTGCTACAACATCTACAACTGAAGAAACAACCACAACTGTTTCAATATCTACAACTGAACCAACAACCACAACTGTTTTAACATCTACAACTGAATCAACAACTACAACTTCTTCAACATCTACAACTGAACCAATAACTACAACTGTTTCAACATCTACAACTGAACCAACAACCACAACTGCTTCAACATCTACAACTGAACCAACAACCACATCTGCTTCAACATCTACAACTGAATCTACAACTGAATCAACAACTACAACTGCTTCAACATCTACAACTGAACCAACAACCACAACTGCTTCAATATCTACAACTGAACCAACAACCACATCTGCTTCAACATCTACAACTGAATCTACAACTGAATCAACAACTACAACTGCTTCAACATCTACAACTGAACCAATAACTACAACTGTTTTAACATCTACAACTGAACCAACAACCACAACTGTTTTAACATCTACAACTGAACCAACAACCACATCTGCTTCAACATCTACAACTGAATCTACAACTGAATCAACAACTGCAACTGCTTCAACATCTACAACTGAACCAACAACCACAACTGCTTCAACATCTACAACTGAACCAACAACTACAACTGCTTTAACATCTACAACTGAACCAACAACTACAACTGCTTTAATATCTACAACTGAACCAACAACTACAACTGTCTCAACATCTACAACTGAACCAACATCTACAACTGCTTCAACATCTACAACTGAACCAACAATCACAACTGCTTCAACATTTACAACTGAACCAACAACTACAACTGTTTTAACATCTACAACTGAACCAACAACCACATCTGCTTCAACATCTACAACTGAACCAACAACCACAACTGCTACAACATCTACAACTGAAGAAACAACCACAACTGTTTCAATATCTACAACTGAACCAACAACTACATCTGCTTCAACATCTACAACTGAACCAACAACTACAACTGTTTCAACATCTACAACTGAACCAACAACCACATCTGCTTCAACATCTACAACTGAACCAGCAACTACAACTGTTTCAATATCTACAACTGAACCAACAACCACATCTGCTTCAACATCTACAACTGAACCAATAACTACAACTGTTTCAACATCTACAACTGAACCAACAACCACAACTGCTTCAACATCTACAACTGAACCAACAACCACATCTGCTTCAACATCTACAACTGAATCTACAACTGAATCAACAACTACAACTGCTTCAACATCTACAACTGAACCAACAACCACAACTGCTTCAACATCTACAACTGAACCAACAACCACATCTGCTTCAACATCTACAACTGAATCTACAACTGAATCAACAACAACAACTGCTTTAACATCTACAACTGAACCAATAACTACAACTGTTTTAACATCTACAACTGAACCAACAACCACAACTGTTTTAACATCTACAACTGAACCAACAACCACATCTGCTTCAACATCTACAACTGAATCTACAACTGAATCAACAGCTACAACTGCTTCAACATCTACAACTGAACCAACAACCACAACTGCTTCAACATCTACAACTGAACCAACAACCACAACTGTTTTAACATCTACAACTGAACCAACAACCACAACTGTTTTAACATCTACAACTGAAGAAACAACCACAACTGCTTCAACATCTACAACTGAACCAACAACCACAACTGCTTCAACATCTACAACTGAACCAACAACTACAACTGTTTCAACATCTACAACTGAACCAACAACTGCATCTGCTTCAACATCTACAACTGAACCAACAACCACAACTGCTTCAACATTTACAACTGAACCAACAACCACATCTGCTTCAACATCTACAACTGAATCTACAACTGAATCAACAACTACAACTGCTTCAACATCTACAACTGAACCAACAACCACAACTGCTTCAACATCTACAACTGAACCAACAACCACATCTGCTTCAACATCTACAACTGAACCAATAACTACAACTGTTTTAACATCTACAACTGAACCAACAACCACAACTGTTTTAACATCTACAACTGAACCAACAACCACATCTGCTTCAACATCTACAACTGAATCTACAACTGAATCAACAGCTACAACTGCTTCAACATCTACAACTGAACCAACAACCACAACTGCTTCAACATCTACAACTGAACCAACAACCACAACTGTTTTAACATCTACAACTGAACCAACAACCACAACTGTTTTAACATCTACAACTGAAGAAACAACCACAACTGCTTCAACATCTACAACTGAACCAACAACCACAACTGCTTCAACATCTACAACTGAACCAACAACTACAACTGTTTCAACATCTACAACTGAACCAACAACCACAACTGTTTCAGCATCTACAACTGAACCAACAACCACATCTGCTTCAACATCTACAACTGAACCAACAACCACAACTGCTTCAACATCTACAACTGAAGCAACAACCACAACTGTTTTAACATCTACAACTGAACCAACAACTACAACTATTTTATCATCTACAACTGAATCAACAATTACAACTGCTTCAACATCTACAACTGAACCAACAACTACAACTGTTTTACCAACTACAACTGAACCAACAACTACAATTGTTTTAACATCTATAACTGAACCAACAACCAGAACTGAACCTACAACCACAACTGCTTCAGCATCTACAACTGAACCTACAACTACAACTGCTTCAATATCTACAACTGAACCAACAACCACAACTGTTTTGACATCTACAACTGAACAAACAACTACAACTGCTTCAACATCTACAACTGAACCAACAACCACAACTGCCTCAATATCCACAACTGAACCAACAACCACAACTGCTACAACATCTACAACTGAAGAAACAACCACAACTGCTACAACAACTACAACAACTGAAGAAACAACTACAACTGCTACAACATCTACAACTGAAGAAACAACCACAACTGCTTCAATGTCTACAACTGAATCAACAACCACAACTGCTTCAACATCTACAACTGAACCAACAACAACAACAACTGCTTCAACATCTACAACTGAACCAACAACCACATCTGCTTCAACATCTACAACTGAATCTACAACTGAATCAACAACTACAACTGCTTCAACATCTACAACTGAACCAACAACCACAACTGCTTCAACATCTACAACTGAACCAACAACCACATCTGCTTCGACATCTACAACTGAATCTACAACTGAATCAACAACTACAACTGCTTCAACATCTACAACTGAACCAACAACCACAACTGCTTTAACATCTACAACTGAAAAAACAACCACATCTGCTTCGACATCTACAACTGAAGCAACAGCCACAACTGCTTCAACATCTACAACTGAACCAGCAACCACAACTGTTATGCCATCTACAACTGAACCAACAGCCACAACTGCTTCAACATCTACAACTGAACCAACAACCACAACTGCTTCAACATCTACAACTGAACCAACAATCACAACTGCTTCAACATCTACAACTGCTTCAACATCTACAGCTGAACCAACAACCACAACTGTTTTCACATCAACAACTGAATCAACAATCACAACTGCTTCAACATCTACAGCTGAACCAACAACCACAACTGCTTCAACATCTACAACTGAACCAACAACTACAACTGCTTCAACATCTACAACTGAACCAACTACCACAAGTGTTTTGACATCTACAACTGAACCAACAACCACAACTGAACATACAACCACAACTGCTTCAACATCTACAACTGAACCGACAACCACAACTCTTTTAACATCTACAACTGAACCTACAACCACAACTGCTTCAACAATTACAACTGAACCAACAACCACATCTGCTTCAACATCTACTACTGAACCAACAATCACAACTGCTTCAACATCTACAACTGAACCAACAACCACAACTGCTTCAACATCTACAACTGAACCAACAATCACAACTGCTTCAACATCTACAACTGCTTCAACATCTACAGCTGAACCAACAACCACAACTGTTTTCACATCAACAACTGAATCAACAATCACAACTGCTTCAACATCTACAGCTGAACCAACAACCACAACTGCTTCAACATCTACAACTGAACCAACAACTACAACTGCTTCAACATCTACAACTGAACCAACAACCACAAGTGTTTCAACATCTACAACTGAACCAACAACCACAACTGTTTTAACATCTACAAATGAACCAACAACCACAACTGTTTTGACATCTACAACTGAACCAACAACCACAACTGAACATACAACCACAACTGCTTCAACATCTACAACTGAACCAACAACTACAACTGCTTCAACATCTACTACTGAACCAACAATCACAACTGCTTCAACATCTACAACTGAACCAACAACCACAACTGTTTTAACATCTACAAATGAACCAACAACCACAACTGTTTTGACATCTACAACTGAACCAACAACCACAACTGAACATACAACCACAACTGCTTCAACATCTACAACTGAACCGACAACCACAACTCTTTTAACATCTACAACTGAACCTACAACCACAACTGCTTCAACAATTACAACTGAACCAACAACCACAACTGCTTCAACATCTACAACTGAACCAAAAACCACAACTGCTTCAACATCTACAACTGAACCAACAACCACATCTGCTTCAACATCTACAGCTGAACCAACAACCACAACTGCTTCAACATCTACAACTGAACCAACAACCACAACTGAACCAACAACAACTGAACTAACAACCACCACTGCTTTAACATCTACAACTGAACCAACAACCACAACTGCTTCAACATCTACAACTGAACCAAAAACCACAACTGCTTCAACATCTACAACTGAACCAACAACCACAACTGCTTCAACATCTACAGCTGAACCAACAACCACAACTGCTTCAACATCTACAGCAGAACCAACAACCACAACTGCTTCAACATCTACAACTGAACCAACAACCACAACTGCTTCAACATCTACAGCTGAACCAACAACCACAACTGCTTCAACATCTACAACTGAACCAACAACCACAACTGCTTCAACATCTACAACTGAACCAACAACCACAACTGCTTCAACATCTACAGCTGAACCAACAACCACAACTGCTTCAACATCTACAACTGAACCAACAACCACAACTGCTTCAACATCTACAACTGAAGAAACAACCACAATTGTTTTAACATCTACAACTGCACCAACAACCACAACTGAACCAACAACCACAAGTGTTTTAACATCTACAGCAGAACAATTAACTACATCTAAACAAAGTACCACAACAAAGACAACAACAACATCCCTACCTACAAGTACAACTCAATCTACAACTCTGTTTACAACAAACTCACTTACAACAACAGATTCATGCTCTAAAGTGTTAGAAGATCTGGACCGATTCTGCACAGTAACAGCAGAAACCCTGTTTACAACCACTGCCAAACTTACACAAACACATGAATCAACAAACTCACCTACAACTGCATCAACTGAATTTATGACTGTTATAGCAAACTCAACTACAACTACAAACCTTCCTACAGAAACAACATCACTACTTATATCTACAAATGAATTAAAAACCACAACTGTTTTAACATCTAGAACAGCTCAATCTACAACCCTGGTTACAACAAATTCCCCTTCAACAGCAAATTTGCAAACAACTACAGAAACAACAACACCACAACTTCTATTGACAGTTGAACCAAAAAACATAACTGCTTCATCTACACCGGAACAATCAACTACATCTGTACAAAGCCCAACAATACAGTCAGCTACAGCATTCCTACCTACAACAAGTACAACTCAATCTATAACTGTGGTAACATCAAACTCACCTACAACTGCATCTCTGCTTACAACTACAGCCCCTCCTACAGAAACAACACAACTTACATCTACAGCTGAAACAACAATCACAACCACATCTCAATCAACAGCAATCCCAGACACAAGCCAGACAGTTTTTGTTAGTTTTTCCAGCAGTGAAAATTTTGTCACTGATCTGTTAAATCCAGCTTCTGAAACATACAAAAACAGAGAAAAGAAAGTCAAAGATACGGTAAGTTGTATTGGCAAATATTTAAGGCATGCAGTTTGCACTGCAAGTTAAACAGTAACAAACTCTTTACATTTGAATGCATTCAGTATTTAATTTTGCACCTAATGTAGATATTAGTACAAACTAACTGCACCCCAGATAGATAATAATGTTCATTATTTTTAACTCCAGTGCAAATAGCATTCTATTTTATCTGTACCAGGGCACAAATAAAATAGACAGTCAATATGTTAGACCAATATGATAATAAAAGTATTAGTATATTAAAAAAAAAAAAAAATCAGGGCACGTGTTGATGACGTTACATCTTTTGTTACAACACTTACATTCATTTGTTGGTTAGGATGAAGCTGTTTAGGTGCCCTCAGACTTGATGGCTATAACATTTAGCATGTTATGTCAAACTGTTGCCAAGTTACAAAAAAAAAAAAAAAAAAAAAAAAAACACAATTAAATACAAATGAAAATACTTTAGTTGTGGATGTTGAACAAGACCTTTTACAAGATGGTTACAGTAAATGCTTATGAAATGTTGTAGATTTTTTGGTCTGTGGTTAATTCACAATCAATAACTAAATATTAAATACTGTTTTCAACAGTTGACACCATTCTTTGCAAATGCATTTCCCCTCTTCAAAGGACTGGTAGTTATTCGGTTCCGGTGAGTATTTCTTCCCTTTAAATATGAATACATTTCTTTTTCTGAAAACAAACGTCTTTGGTTTACAGGAAGACCAAGACAGCTATTTATACATTTTGCTTCCTAATTGTACATGTAAGAAATAACAATTTTCGATTTACAAACATTCCTTTTTGTTCACATGAAGTGACAGAGGCAAGAACATTTTCTACCGGTTTGCCAAGGCAAAATATATGAAGAGATCAGATGCAAAACCAGCTAAAGGCCATCTCGGTCAAAAATGAGATAATGATACTGAGTGAATGCTCTCGACAAATATTATACATCCATCAAATACTTTTATTTCAAAATCGCTAAAATCCCACCCTCAGCCCAATCAGAAATACCAGTACTTACATAGAAACCTATACATCAGAGTCTGATAAAAATGCTTTTTATAAAGAAAGATGTCAGATGGATTTAGAGGCTTTTGCATCTGAACTCTTCATACAAAAAAATCATTGTTTAAAAAAAATGCATTTAATGCACAGCATCCGAAAAGACTCAATGTCATGTGAAAACTACAGCAAACCAAAAATAGCTGCATAAACACTTACAAACATACTATAAGTGGTTTCAGTATTGACCCTTATATTTAAAACAATGACAGTGACTCTTTCTCCTCCCTGTCCCTTCTGTAGTCAGGGGTCAGTCATAACTGAAATGAACGTGACATTTGGAACCTTACCCCAAAATGACATAATAAAAGAAACTATCATGCAAGCTAACACCACTCTTAATATCACCAGTGTAACAGGTAAGCTTTCTGTATTGCTCTGTATTGCTATATAACTATTGCTGTTTCACTGCTGCTATTAGTCATTTTCTCAACTGTTATTTATATTACCCCCCATTTACAATACATCAAACTCATACAACAGTAACAGACCCCTTCATCACAACTACCAAGGCTGCTACAACCAGTACCACTACAACTACAACTGCACCAACCACAACTACAACTGCCCCTAATACAACTACAACCGCCAACTTTACAACAGGCAACCCTAATACAACAGCAATCACCACCACAACAATAACAACTCCAACCACCATCACAACAACTCCAACCACCAACACAACAACAACAACTCCAACCACCAACACAACAACAACAACTCCAACCACCAACACAACAACAACAACTCCAACCACCAACACAACAACAAATCCAACCACCAACACAACAACAACAAATCCAACCACCAACACAACAATAACAACTCCAACCACCATCACAACAACTCCAACCACCAACACAACAACAACAACTCCAACCACCATCACAACAACTCCAACCACCAACACAACAACAACAACTCCAACCACCAACACAACAACAACAACTCCAACCACCAACACAACAACAACAACTCCAACCACCAACACAACAACAAATCCAACCACCAACACAACAACAACAAATCCAACCACCAACACAACAACAACAACTCCAACCACCATCACAACAACTCCAACCACCAACACAACAACAACAACTCCAACCACCAACACAACAACAACAACTCCAACCACCAACACAACAACAACAACTCCAACCACCAACACAACAACAAATCCAACCACCAACACAACAACAACAAATCCAACCACCAACACAACAATAACAACTCCAACCACCATCACAACAACAAATCCAACCACCAACACAACAACTCCAACCACCAACACAACAACTCCAACCACCAACACAACAACAAATCCAACCACCAACACAACAACAAATCCAACCACCAACACAACAACTCCAACCACCAACACAACAACTCCAACCACCAACACAACAACAATTCCAACAACAACCACCACAACAACTCCAACCACCACCACCACTACTACAACTCCAACCACCACAACAACAACAACAACAACAACAACAACAACAACAACAACAACACCTCCAACCAACACCACAACAAGAACAACTCCAACCACCACCACCACCACAACAACTCCAACCACCACCACCACCACCACCACAACAACAACAACAACTCCAACCACCACCACAACAACTCCAACCACCACCACCACCACAACAACAACAACAAAAACAACTCCAACCACCACCACAACAACTCCAACCACCACTACAACAACTCCAACCACCACTACAACAACAACAGCACCACCACGTCCTCCACCATCTATAGCCATACAGATTGTCATTATAGAGGTGTTTGTTCCTGCACTGGAAGACCCGAAAACTCCGGAATTTAAAAACCTAGCCACAAAAGTAGAGAGTATGGTACGTATACGAACGTAAAAGTTCAATAACATTTGGTGTGCAAACACTTTAAACCGATAAGGTGCTTTTTTACAGCAGTATTGCCTTTAAAATATTTCTTGTAAATCTCAACTTAAACATTAATGTAATCAAATTAAATATAAACGTTACTTCCATAAAGTGTAATTGTTCAATAGAATATTTAGAAACTTTCCTAAACTTGATTTACTGTTTTCACAGTTTGATGAAGTCTATAAAAAAAAGTTTGGACCTCGTTTTCTCAGGACCATCGTGGTTGCATTCATGTAAGTAAACGTTATAGCTTGACTCCTCCTTTTAAATGATTGCTTGAATCATTTACGGCTCATGTCAATGTCAGACAGTTGTGTGAATTTCCATGTTTAAAAAGAGAAAAAAACTTTTTTTTTTTTTTAATCTGCTTTCTCCCATCTCTGCATCACAACCCAACACTGAGATCATATATGTAATTATAAACTGTAAAACACCTTTTTTTCCAGAGCTGTATCCAGATCCCGGGCAGACTCAAATGTACAGGCGGAGGTTAAGCTGGTGTTTAATGAAGAGTCCACTGAACCGATCCCCAGCAACACTGACATTGTGGAGACTCTGAAAGAAGCAGCTGCTTCACCTTCAGGCTTCAACCTCACAATTGATGCCACCGCTATTACTGTCCTTAGTAGGTTGATTTAGATATGCCAGATTTCTACAATTTAACTAACCTACCTAGAAATGTTCTGTGCAATCTCTGCTACGCTTTCTTTAAAAAAATGAATTCCTTTTTCTTTGTAGAATCAGTGCAGATAATTCCACTGACGATTCTCAGCAATGGAACCTTTGTGGCTGCTTTTGCCAATAAGAGTTCTACTGAATTTCAGGAAAGGGCTTCGATGATCAAAAGAGGGGTGAGTGTGACATGTCTGCTTATGAATTTTAGGTAACTTGCCTTTACAAAAGAAAGCCAATTTAATTAAACAACTCTTGTTTTTCAGCTTGAACCCTTTTTCCAGGATGATTACCCTGCAGCATTTAGCACCATATTTGTAACAAGCTTCAGGTATGAACATGCTGGTGCATTCTTCAAAAATAGCTTTTGATTCAACATAACACTCATTTCATTAACAAATCTCAATTCTAAACTTTCTCCAGTGATGCCAGTGCAAAATTAAGGAGTGTTCCCATGATCCGAAACTCCATGGATCTTGTATTCGGAGCAGACGCTGTTGTACCCAATAGCACCCAGATAGTGACCACTGTAGTTCGAGCAGCCAAAAACAACACCTTATCCTTCCAGATCTTCACCTCTTCAATTATAATAAACGGAACAGGTGAGTGATGCACTCAAATCTTGAACTGCAGTGAAACATTGTGCACTTGGATGAGTATTATTTACATTGAGCTGTACTGCACAAATAGAAAGGTTTTTGCAATTTGTGATCAGAATTCTATTTACAATCCAAACTAATGTAAACTTTGTGGCTACTTTCTCAAATACAAGATCTATTGAATTTTAGAATAGGGCACCAATAATAAAAATGGAGATATTAGCATGTAAGCATGCCTTAAAACATGCACTTTTTTGGTTCAACTTTGACATTCTACTAATTAAGAGTCAATGAACTCTCATTAGAGTATTCGTATACCCTGATGTCTGTCATAAATTACTCACCCTTATGTTGTTCCAAACCTGTGAGACCTTCGTTCAGTCTTCAGAACAGAAATTAAGATAATTTTGATTAAATCCAAGAGCTTTTTGACCCTCCATAGACAGCAAGGGTCCTTCCAAGATCAAGGTCCAGAAAAGTAGTAAGGACATTGTTAAAATAGTCCATCAGTGGTAATTGTGTGAAGCTACACAAATACTTTTTGTGTGCAAAAAAACTAAAATAACTTTATCGAAGATACGAAGATGACTTGTTCCGAAGATGAAGGTCTTACGGGTTTGGATAACATGTGGGAAATTAATGACAGAAAACTAACCCTTTAAGGTTATTAGAACAAGCTGATGTAGTTATTCTGAGTAGATGAAATAATAGATGTTAGTAGTAATGTCAAAGCTGGACTATCGAAATAAATGGCAACCCTGTATTTGTTTAAATAGATACAAATTCAAAATTGAATTAAATTTGAAGTTTAACTGCCTTGCATTATTTGTAGGTTATTACACAACAAAATTACACAATCTCACATCCACATCGTACTCTTTCAGGTTTTTATGAACCTAGTATTTTTACGAAATATTTTTAGAAGATGATAAATCAGTTATTGCTAATACCATCAGACAGAAATAACAGATATTCTCAATAATGAGACGGGCATTTTTCACACAGCGAATGATCATTTCTGAATGTTTTCTTTTCTTTGTAATGCAGCATATTCATCAGCTGAAGTCAGCAGCAGGATCAGTGTGTTGACCGCTTCAGTCCTGGTTGCTGTGTCACTTCTGGTTTCACGGTTTAATTGACCATGACCACTCATGCCAATATAACCATTGACAAATGAAGGACTCAAATGAAGGATAAATTAAGCTACAGATGCTACTTTATGAGTGGTAATGAAAGTACATTTTTAAATAATCCTATTCTGAGCACTTTAAACTAGATCTAAGCTGTAATGGATTCCAAATCAGTTCTAGATCTGTATGCACCTGTATATGTATGTGGGTATATGACAATTTTTTTGTAAAAGACCATTTTTTTGCATATATTTATGTAGTGTAAAGTCTGATCTGAGAAAATCTTAAGGGTCACTAATTCCTTTTGTTTGTTTGTTTTACTGAGCTGTACCATAAATTTGTGGTGTGACATATCAAAAATGAAGAAGAAAAAAACGAATATATTCTTATTTTCCTATAGTGTTATTTATTCAATATGAAAATATAATTAAAATCATTTTTCCTCTTGACTTGTTGGACAATTTAAAGACAAACTTTGATGTCAACTTTTCCAAACTGCTGAAAATGATACAATTTTAAGAAGAGTGATATTTATATCTCCTCTATTGTAATACTCAACTGTTTTTTTGTTTTTTTTAATAAATCTGTGGTTCTTTTATGTGTTTTACAGTAACATCAAAAGTAGTTTACTTGACGTAATTATTGCATTTAAAAACCCTGAAAATGTTCAAAAAAAGAATAAGAATGAGTTAAACAAATCTTACTTAATTATTTAAAATGCTTCTTAAAGAGACCTTTATGATCCGTTCATAGATTTACTTCAGAACCCATCTTTGTGCACGTATGCTGTTTTTTATAATATTGGTTAATGGATTATGGTTCTATTTTGTAATAACATTTAATTAAATACATAAATACAGTACACAGGTTTTCAAAATCTAAAAGTATGCCAAAATGCTATGCTATTATCGATTCTTCAGAAAAGAGATAAAACAAGCAAGTTAAAAAAAACTCCACTGCACCACTTCAGCTGATTTTCAATTCTATTGAAATGTTGACCTTAAAATCTGGCATCCTCAAATCATAAGTACTTAGATTACTAAACATTAAAGAACCATAGACAGAACAATAACTACTGTGCATATTTAAAATCAGTTTTTGCCACCTCCAAAATGGCCATGTTTGGAAGCAGCTCTTTGATGGCAAACTCGACATGTAAAGGGTAAACCATTAAAATGAACAATTGCTAGTGTACATGCTAACATACAGCACCAACTAGAAGAACTAGAAAGACTATGACAGAATTTATAGAAAACTTGTTAAGAAACCTTCTCAAACTCAAACACAAGTAGAATCATATTGGTATCAGTTTCTGTAAGGATATAAGCATCCCTACTGGGACTTATTTAATATTCAAAAATGATAAGACATGGTTCACAACAAAAACTCAGACATCTTCGTCAGGCCAAAGAGGACTCCCACAGGTACAATCAGGCCAAACACACTGAATAAGGAGATTAGAGTGGCTAAGAGGAGCTATACTAAAAAAAGCTGGAAGATCATCTCACTTCCATGACCCTGCATCAGTGTGGAAAAGTCTGAAAGCCATCCCCAACTACAAGATGCCATCCCTCACCACCAGCTACACTAACACCTCCACCAACCCCCCTCTCCCCTCCTTCTACACTTTGGGTCAGTGAAAATAATGTGCATCAGCTCTTCGGGAAGCAAAAGAGATGGAGAGGACTAAGCCCAGACAAGTCGTTTCAAAAACTGGTTCTGGCTTATCTGAAGAGATCATCGGACCTTTACTGGATCCCCTGCAGTTTGCTGCACTGGCGCCCCTCAAGGTTGTGTCCTCTCCCCACTGCTCTTCTCCCTGTACACCAACAACTGCACCTCTAAAGACCCCTCTGTCATGCTTCTGATGTTTGCGGATGACACCACACTTATCAGCCTCATTCAGGGGGGTGTTCCATAAAACAAGTTTACCAAATAAGCCAGGCTTGTTTCAGTTAGTCTGACTTATTTTGAGCCAAATCAAGTGACAATAAGTCAGACTAACTGAAATAAGCCTGGCTTATTTGGTAAACTTGTTTTATGGAACACCCCCCAGGACAGTGACGGGTCTGCTTACGGACAGGAGGATAAAGAGCTGGCTGTCTGGTGCAGTTATAACAACCTGGAGTCATTTAGGTTCCTTGGCAACACCATTTCTCAGGACCTGAAGTGGGACATTCACATAGACTCCATTGTGAAAAAGGCCCAGCAGAGGCTGTACTCCACCAACTGAGGAAGTTCAACCTGCCACAGGAACTGCTGAAACAGTTCTACTCTGCCATCATCGAATCCATCCTATGCACTTCAATTACCATCTGGTTCAGCTCAGCTACCATTTCTGACCTCAGAAGACTACGTAGGATAGTACGGTCTGCTAAGCGAATCATTGGTACAACCCTCCCCACTCTTCAAGACCTGTACTTATCCAGAGTGTGCAAAAGGGCTGATAAAATCACTCTGGAACCCTCACATCCAGCACACTCCCTTTGGTGCCATCTGGTCGATGCTACAGAGCCCTGAGGACCAGAACGACCAGGCATGGGAAAAGTTTCTTTCCTCAGGCAATCCATCTCATAAACACTTGACAATAAACATGGAACACACAACACTATTATACATTCACTTATTAATTTATTTATTTAACACACATACTTATTTACATTTCTAATTTGGACCTAACATACCTGTACAAAGTAAATTGCTTATTTTATTTTTGCTATTTTGCACATTGTCTGTATATTTGTATATTGTTCTTTTTATTATCAGTGTCTTGTCTCATCACTGTCACTCTGCACTGTGGAGCTTCTGTCACTACAACAAATTCCTAGTATGTGCAAACCTGGCAATAAAGCTCATTCTGATTCTGATTTTGTTTCGAACGCTCCACCATCATCCCCATCCCGAAGAAACCCAAGATAACAGGATTTAAAGACTACAGACCTGTGGCTCTAATGTCTGTGGTCATGAAGTCATTTGAGAGGCTGGTTTTGGCTGATCTGAAGGACATCTTCATCTGATGGAGCCTTATTGGACCTCCTGCAGTTTGCTTAACGAGCAAACAGATCTGTGGATGATGCAGTCAACATGGGACTGCACTTCATCCTGCAGCATCTGTATAAATCAGGGACTTATGCAAGGATCCTGTTTGTGGACTTTAGTGTGGACTTTAACACCATCATTCCAATACTCCTCCTGTTTAAACTAACCCAGCTCTCTGCCCCAGCTCTATCTGTCACTGAATCACTAGCTTTCTGACAAATAGGCAACAGCTAGTGAGACTGGGAAAATTCTCATCCGGCACCCCTCAGGGTTGCGTCCTCTCCCCACTGCTCTTCTCCCTGTATACAAACGAATATGCAATGCAAAAGACCCCTCTGTCAAGCCCCTGAAGTTCACAGATGACACCACACTTATCTGCCTCATTCAGGATGATGACGAGTCTGCTTACGGCGAGAGGTTGAGCAGTCTTCACAACCTGGAGCTGAACATGCTCAAAACAGTGGAGATGAAAGTGGACTTCAGGTGAAAGCCCCAACAAAGGTTGTATTTCCTTCACCAGCTGAGGAAGTTCAATCTGCCACAGGAGCTGCTAACACAGGTCTACTCAGCTGTCATCAAGTCTGTTTCTTTCCCCAGGCAATCTACCTTATGAACAGTTAAATGTGCATTGAGCAACAAAAATATGTGCAATAACCTTATGTTATTTATACCATATTTATTTTTTACCACTCCACATCCTAGTATATCCCATCCCTACATCTTATTCTATTCTATTCTAGTCTATTCTAGTCTAGTCTATCTATTTTATTGTTCAATTTATTTTTCTATTTTCTGTTTATGTGTATTTTTATTCTCATCCTATTTTTCATTGTCTCTGTGTTGTCTCTGTGTACTGGAAGCGTTTGGCACTAAAACAAATTCCTTTTATACACAAGCATACTTGGTAATAAAGCTCTTTCTGACTTTTGACTGAAATAAAAGCAATCATTCTCATTTTCAGTCATTTCTTCTTCTCTTTTGTCAGCTGTAAATATGTCCCTATCATTCGAGTTTCATATCAGATTATAATCGCTCCTCCTACACCTGTCTGTCCAGTTTCTGCAGTTTCATCTGAGATTCATTGGTTTTATTTGGAAAGCATGTGATAAGAGTTCAAATCATTATCAACTGACATTTCACCCAAAAATGTCATGATTATGATTTACTCGCCCTCATGACGTTCCAAACCCGTTTCTTCTGAAATGTCTCAGTGTTTTTAACATTCCTTACAATGGAAGTCAATAGGGGTCAATGTTTGAAAAAGAAAGAAAGCAAGAAAGAACGAAAGAAAAAGTAAAAAATTACATACAAGATTGTCATTTTTGGTTGAAGTATCCAACATTAGATATAAGACAGAAATCTCAAACATTAGTTTGCTGACTGACAGGATTCTCTTAAATTGTGTTGATTTAACATTACACGCATGATGTGAACTCTACTTTTTATCATTTACTCATAAAATGACAAGTACTTTTGACAAACGTGATCATGACATCTAATATGATAAATGTCACGGTGGCATAATCAATGTAAAAGTCTCAGTGGCATAATCACTGGCTCATGAATTAAATGAATGGATCGATACAAATCCAAGATGACTGATATATGCTAACATATGTGACCCTGGACCACAAAACCAGTGATAAGGGTCAATTTTTTTGAAATTGCGATTTATACATCATCGGAAACTGAATAAATAAGCTTTCCATTGATGCATGGTTTGTTATGATATGACAATGTTCGATTATTTTTCTAGTCACATAGCTATTTTTTGTCTCCCTCCCCCAAAGGAAATCTTTTTTTTTTTTTTTTTTTTTAACATTTTGAATCAATATATACGTGCAGTTCCACACATTACAGATGGCAAACAATGCAGGACAATGACGGAAAGCTCATCCACTGTTAGAACCTGTTAACACTGGTGCTCCACCCTGTTATGCTCCATTCCACCCTGTTAAGCTGGGTACACACCATAAGATAATCAGGCTGATTTTGTGCCGATTTCTCATCTCCGAATATCCTAGCTAATGTCTGATTATCTTGGTGGTTCTAAAGATTATTTTACAAGATTTTCCTGTGGTGTGAGGTGTGTTAAGAGTGTATGAATCTGCTCGGAAGAATGACGGAAGTGTCCCGATTGCGAATCGTAAATATTCAACGTTGAAATCCTGATGTGTGGGGGAATCCCGAGGACAACGCGCAGGACATCCTCAGACATCAATCATAAAATGAAAAGGCATCATGCCTCAGACTAAAAGGCTTCAGGTCTCAGGAAAAACAAAGTCAGGTTTCGTACAATTAGGCATCTGGCACAATGAACTAACACTAGAACTACTGGAATTCTCTAACTACAGCCATAGAGGTCATTCTGACCATTCATATTAGACTGAACTTAATGCCATGCCATTTACATTCAAAGCTTCTATCAACGTTTTAAACTAAAGTTTTAAATGTCTGTCGTCATGTTTTATTAAGTCATCACCCTAAAAATGCAATAATTTTTGTAATATACCCTATAGTTGTATACGAGCTACTAGATACTTCCGAAGGTGTGCGCATTGCTTGTGTTTTGTTTTTGTACAGTGTTTATTTGTTACTTTGTATATAGCTTTGGTTGTTTTTCTTCTGGGACTGTTACACCTCTCAATCACTGTAAATAAATGTCACTTTTTTTTTACTTAACATCTCTGCAAGTATTACCATCATTTTTTTTTTGTCCTTCCCATTCTTTTGGTGTTGGTTGTCTCACACCAGCATTAGACCATTTTAAATAACAATTTGACAGCAAAGTTAAATATTTGTCTTATTTTGTGAAGTGAGGAGAGCATATATGTTTTTGAGCAAAAAAATGGGCACAGACAAAGTACCTGTTCTTAATAATCAAGATGTATTCTATTCATAAAAAATACTATCATGGCATAAGGGACATATATCATCCAAGAAAAGCTCATTAACGATTAGCATTTACATTATGTTTGTGATAACTATTTATATGTCCCTAACAGTCTGGAATATTTTCACAGCCAGTGTCTGAACAATGTAACCATAAATGTCACTATTTTGGTAGAATGCTAAAACAATGAAAAACATGTAACTTGTTTTCTAGAATTATAGAGCCGAAATGTTACTGGATACCAGGAATGACCCATTACAGCAATGATTATACGTTGCAGTCAAACTTATAGCAAAATGTGGTATTTGTGCATGTTGTTTCACGGTTGGCATCATCTCTTCTCAGGTGTTTGGTCATCTTAGATTTTTGTAAGGTTTGAATCCAGACTGAAGCTTATGTAATTCGGGATGTCAATCCCGTGGCAGTAACAGAAAAACAAATAGACAAAAATAAAAATAGCGTAGCTGCAGTTTCAACAAAGCAAAAATTATTTGTTCGACCCAAGCAGCAGAATGATAATGCACATTTGATCAGATATAGCTAAAGTACAAGATTATGGAATGCATTATTAATTAATAATATTAACTATTAATCAAACACCACTGAACTAGCAAATTAAGATCTTCAGGAGCACTTAATAATTACAGACAGGTGTGTTGGAGCAGGGTTAGGCAGGGTAGGTAGATCTCCTGGAACAGAATTGGTCACCCTTGCAACAAGCCATGAAATGGCGCCATCTGCTGGGTACCAAAGGTAATGGCTGTAAATAATTCAGCCATTCATTTTTAACTAAGATTCCTAATGTGACATCCCAAACTGTAAACTTTTTAGTGGGCCAGAACAAAGACAAACTTATGTGGTTTAAATCCAAAAGACTTTACAGGTCCTTCTCAAAAAATTAGCATATTGTGATAAACATTATTTCTGTAATGTACTGATAAACATTAGACTTTCATATATTTTAGATTCATTACACACAACTGAAGTAGTTCAAGCCTTTTTTTTGTTTTAATATTGATGATTTTGGCATACAGCTCATGAAAACCCAAAATTCCTATCTCAAAAAATTAGCATATTTCATCCGACCAATAAAAGAAAAGTGTTTTTAATACAAAAAAAGTCAACCTTCAAATAATTATGTTCAGTTATGCACTCAATACTTGGTCGGGAATCCTTTTGCAGAAATGACTGCTTCAATGCGGCGTGGCATGGAGGCAATCAGCCTGTGGCACTGCTGAGGTGTTATGGAGGCCCAGGATGCTTCGATAGCGGCCTTAAGCTCATCCAGAGTGTTGGGTCTTGCGTCTCTCAACTTTCTCTTCACAATATCCCACAGATTCTCTATGGGGTTCAGGTCAGGAGAGTTGGCAGGCCAATTGAGCACAGTAATACCATGGTCAGTAAACCATTTACCAGTGGTTTTGGCACTGTGAGCAGGTGCCAGGTCGTGCTGAAAAATGAAATCTTCATCTCCATAAAGCTTTTCAGCAGATGGAAGCATGAAGTGCTCCAAAATCTCCTGATAGCTAGCTGCATTGACCCTGCCCTTGATAAAACACAGTGGACCAACACCAGCAGCTGACATGGCACCCCAGACCATCACTGACTGTGGGTACTTGACACTGGACTTCAGGCATTTTGGCATTTCCCTCTCCCCAGTCTTCCTCCAGACTCTGGCACCTTGATTTCCGAATGACATGCAAAATTTGCTTTCATCCGAAAAAAGAGCCCAGGTCAGGCGCTTCTGCCGCTGTTTCTGGTTCAAAAGTGGCTTGACCTGGGGAATGCGGCACCTGTAGCCCATTTCCTGCACACGCCTGTACACGGCGGCTCTGGATGTTTCTACTCCAGACTCAGTCCACTGCTTCCGCAGGTCCCCCAAGGTCTGGAATCGGTCCTTCTCCACAATCTTCCTCAGGGTCCGGTCACCTCTTCTCGTTGTGCAGCGTTTTCTGCCACACTTTTTCCTTCCCACAGACCTCTTGCTTGAGGGTGTCAATGATGGCCTTCTGGACAGCAGTCGGGTCGGCAGTCTTACCCACGATTGCGGTTTTGAGTAATGAACCAGGCTGGGAGTTTTTAAAAGCCTCAGGAATCTTTTGCAGGTGTTTCGAGTTAATTAGTTGATTCAGATGATTAGGTTAATAGCTCGTTTAGAGAACCTTTTCATGATATGCTAATTTTTTGAGATAGGAATTTTGGGTTTTCATGAGCTGTATGCCAAAATCATCAATATTAAAACAATAAAAGGCTTGAACTACTTCGAGTTGTGTGTAATGAATCTAAAATATATGAAAGTCTAATGTTTATCAGTACATTACAGAAAATAATGAACTTTATCACAATATGCTAATTTTTTGAGAAGGACCTGTATGTATTGATTGAGAAGAGCCAGTGCATGATGCACCTCACATTAAAAGAGGTTTATTTATAGTACATTCTAATCATTTGTCGAACCAGAGCTTTTTACAAAACCCACTTGTACAAAACTCTGATCATTATGTCACTGTCTAAGCAAATTCTTTGTCGAATCTGCTTGTCCCTAGCAGGTATAGTTGTTTTAAAACGCAGGAATTCTGATTCATGATTAATTTTATTGAAGTGAAGCTTCTGATACAAGCTTTAGTTTCCAAACTTCCAAAAGACACAAAGTAAATGTCCAAAAAAACAAGTGCAGTTTGAAAACTGTCGGTGCATTCCAAACGGGATATATCCCCCGTCCGAAGGACATTTCGGAGTGAAAACAATCATATTGAAGGGTCGTTCCAAACCGAAGTGCTCAAAACTGAAGAAATGAAGAAGGGTACAACTGATGGACACTTCAGGACCTCATGATCCTTTCCGCTGATTCTTTCCATGATGATGATACCTCCGTGGGGTCACAGGATGATGATGCAAAAGGGCACTTCAAGAAACAGTTTTTTGGTCCTCTACACCCTTTGAAGCGATTAGGGCATAAGGAGGAGCCCTTCCGAAAGGAACACAGGGCAAGTCCTACCCACTGGAACACTCTTCTGTTTGACTTATTTTCAGCTGATATTGAAATTCGCTATAGTGCAGTGACCAGTATGCCCAGTAGGAGGCAGCAGAGAGAAGCAAGAGAACACAGATCAAAAGGATAAGATAAAAGTGAAAGTGAAAGTGACGAGACGTGAGGCCAAGTATGGTGACCCATACTAGGAATTTGTGCTCTGCATTTAACCCATCCAAGTGCACACACACAGTAGTGAACACACACACACCGTGAACACACACCCGGAGCAGTGGGCAGCCATTGCATTGCTGCGGCGCCCGGGGAGCAGTTGGGGGTTCGGTGCCTTGCTCAAGGGTCTCACCTCAGTCGTGGTATTGACGATGGAGAGAGCGCTGATTATTCACTCCCCCCACCGACAATCCCTGCCGGACCTGGGACTCGAACCTGCAACCTTTTGATTACAAGTCCGACTCCCTAACCATTAGGCCACGACTGCCCCCTAGTTTTCTTTCCACAAATGTGGAAAGAAAATACTGGCAACAAAAAATGTGTAGAAAACTATAAAACAGTGATCTGTCAGTGGCTGAGAAAGCTCAAAAGTGATCAGCTGGACTGCTGTGATTTCAATATATCTGCAGTGAACATTTATTGTCACTTTAAAGACAAATTTAGTTGATGGTACCACACTTAGACCCACTTCTAAATCTGAACTGATTTTAAAACACTACACTGTTAAGAAAGGAACTTAAAGGAAGGAAGTTAAAAATAGTACAGATTATTGGAATACTTTTTACAAGACAATACTATAAAATTTCATGTTTAATTCAGTTGGTTACTTGCAGTTTCTTTGTAAGTAACTATGAAATTTACTAGCAATTGAGTTAAAATGTTTTTATACCAAACTGTTAACATATTTAAACTTAATTAGTAATATGCATTGCTAAGAACTTCATTTGGACAAATTTAAAGGCGATGTCCTATCCTAACAAACCATACATCAATGGAATGCTTATTTATTTGGATTTCAGGTGATGTACAGATCTCAACTTTGAAAAACTGACACTTATGACTTATGTTTTGTGGTCCAGGGTCACATATATGTCTGTATATACATTTATAAATATAAACACACACACGCACAAACAATATATTTATATTACTGATAAAACATCAGCATTGTTTGTTAAAATCATGTTTGCGCCTTTAAAGATGAATAGAAAGCAATGCATGATTTCATGAGAGCTTGTGTGAAGCCTACCAAAAATCAACCAGTCAATAAAACGGATAATGGTTATTTAAGAGATAAGAAAAAAATTGGTTGGAAAGCCGTGTTATCTGTGACAATTTCATGCATTTTCCTTTTCTTCATCTGGTACTCAGTATGTCGCAAATGAGAAATGCATTGATAAGATCTCAGTCCAGTTTGGCTGAAAATGGAATGTATAAATAGCACACCTCTTGGTTTCCAAAGAATGATTTAACAAAACCTTACACTTTGGAATGCTGTTGAACAGACATGTGAATTAGTGATGGTCTTCCTCCTTCAGTCGAACAATTGCCCTTACAATACTGACACACTTTGCTGTCACATCACATGACTCAAAGAGAGGTAATAAAACACTGAATTTTAGAAATGCATGACTTCATCCACCTGTACCATGGGATTTACATCCTAACCTGCGCATTTGATATTACATTCAGCTCCATCATTCCTTGAAGCATTCAGACAAATTGGGTGAGTTTAGTTTACTTTTCTTCTATTTAACCTTTTATTTAAACCTTTTAGGCGTATAAATACAGAACATTTCAATGAAAGAGGAACATTTCTTCAAATACTGTGCTTAAAGATGACTAAAAAGTATTATTAAATGAAAAAATATAAATTTCAAAATGTGTATTGTAAATATCTATGGAAGCCCGTTTCCATCCCTCAATATTAAAAAAATTAATTACATTAAAAAGATAATAGCAACTTTTTATCTCACAGTTCTGACTTTTTTCTCTCAACTGAGAGTTTATATCTTGCAAATACTTGTTATAAAGTCAGACTTGTGAGATAAAAAGTCCCAATTAACTTATTTCTAATTTACATTGTATTAATATACTAATTTATATTATATATTTATATTAATTTATTAACTTAATTCATTCATTTCAATTCATTGTTATTTAGTGGTGGAAACAGGCTTCCATAAATATCAGTCAGCTTAGTTGAGTTAAAGATGTCAGTGAATAATAAATAGCTCATATACACAAGGAGTCAACATAAGAAAATTTGCTTAAAAAAAAAACACACAATTTGGTAACATTACTAAGATGCTATCCTGAGGTTGCAATTTGCATACGCAGTTTGGGTAACTAAAGTAAAAAAAGGTAAAAAGACATTTTTATTGAATAAAATCTTCTGTCACAATATGAAATAGTTGAATTATTTTGTGATAATGGCTAAAAGAAGAACGCATTACCACACAACTTTAACTGTATAAATAAAAGTGCTGTCAAACAATTAATCACATCCAAAATAAAAGTTTTTTTTACATAATATATGTGTGTGTACTGTGTATATTTATTACGTTTAAAATAAATACACACGCATACAATATATATTTTGAAAATATTTACATGTATTCATATATATATATATAGATTTATATAGATAGAATTTATAATATATATAAATATATTTAATATATAAAGATAACATATTTTTCTTATATATCGACATGCATGTGTGTGTATTTATATATACATAATAAATATACATAGTACAAACATATGTAAAAAAAAAAAAAAACACTTTTATTTTGGATGCCATTAATCATAATTAATCGTTTGACAGCACTAACAAATAACCAGAGTACTGCCATTTTTTATGATCTACAATCCTCACTAAGGTGATAAATGCCTGCCAACTCTACACCACTTAAAATGAGTGCAGGAGTGAGATAATGACACAGAAAGACAAGAAATTTGTGTTTCATTGTAAAACTTACACTGGAAAAACTTTTTTATTATCTGCCTAACAAAGTTAGAAGTTAGTCATCTGTTAGTCATCAGACTTCTTCTTAAGACACAGTGTTAACAAAGGATACATTTATGCAGCTGGCCCCTAAACACTGGAAAAAACAGGTTCAAATTTCTCGTTTCATTGTGTTTACATATTGCAGTCAAAGGCGATTTTGGGGATCTTTTTTCACATTTCAAAATCAGAAAAGACAATATTTTCACCATGTTAGATTTCTATGATTTAAGAAATAAAATCTTAAAGCAGGCGAATGATGTACAAATCAATCCCTCAGTAAAAAACTTCAGACTATAGATAGGAATTAAAAAGTTGTGTGTATGCTGAAGTGCTGCTGAAGTGGAGATAAAAAAAAATCTGTCTTTAAAAATATGTACTTTAACTGAAATTTACAAACACAAATACATAAAGTGCAATAATAAAACCAGAGGGATTTGCTAACGACATATAAGAAATCCCTCAGTAGAAACCTTTAAAATACAGATACGCTGTAAAAAAACAATTTGCTGAGTCAACTTAAAATAATTTGTAACCTGTCAACTCAAAGAAGTTTAGTCAACTTGAAATGTTAAGTTGTACTAAGTGACTAACTGTACTAACTTTGAGTTGATTCAACTTAAAATTTTAAGGCAGCCAGGTAACAAATTATTTTAAGTTGACTCATCAAATTGTGTGTTTTATTTTTTACAGCGTACAAACAAAAGAGAAAAGTCTGGTTTATGTAAATGCTGCTGAAGTGGAGATAAAAACTAAATTTGAGAAAACAGCCTTTAAAGATCTATTTCAAATTGACCAGATGAATGATATAGAACAAACTCCTCAGTGAAAACCTTGAGAATATAGAGAGGAAAAAAACAACAAGTTTGGTGTCTGTATGTGCTGCTGTATCAGAGAAACTCACTTTGAGAAATTATGTATTGCAACTGAAATCCATACACGCAACAGACGAAGTGCAATAAAATAAACACCGAAATGTTTTTTCCTAGACTTTATTGAAGCAAAAATTGCTCAAAATCTTGTCTTGCCTTAAGTTAAACCCAAACCAAACTCAGCCCATTAAAACAGTCATTTGACCCGACGGAAGAGATACAGATTCTACTCTTCAAGGAAGCAGGAAACAAATTGGCTGCAAAAAAAATGTGAAATAGAATTTACTTAATTTACTTAAACTATTATTTAGAACCCCTAGTGCTGTAAAACTGCAAAGTTAAACATTAAAATCTGACCCAATCCCAAAATGAAACCTGACAGCACTGCAAAAAATGCTTCTTACTTAGATTTTGTCTTGTTTCTAGCCCAAATGTCTATAAAATCTTAAATCAAGAAGGATTTTCTAGACAAGTAAAAATTATTTTCTTGTTTCCAGAAAAAAATAAGTCAAAATTAAGTGAGTTTTTGCTTAAAACAAGCAAACTAATCTGCCAATGGGGTAAGCAAAATCATTTTTTTTCAAGATGAGAAACAGATTATTTTGCTTACCCCATTGGCAGATTATTTTGCTTGTTTTAAGCAAAAACTCACCTAATTTTGACATATTTTTTCTGAAAACAAGACAATAATTTTGAATTGTCTAGAAACACCCATTAGTCAAATTCTCCATGATCTGAACTGGGTGTGTCAGACAGGGGAGACAGTTGAGGACTTTCTGAGAGCTGGGCAAGGCATTTATACAACAAAAACTAATTATATTGATCTTGCATTTTGATGATTTATCTCTCATCTTACGTTATGTTCAACTGTGATCAACTGTTACAGCCAACAGGATGTGGAGAACAATACTGATGACCACCACTTTTATGTTAACTGGTTAGTTCATGTCTTTTCCCATTTGCATTGAGAGTGTCATATTGTTGATCCCTCTGTTTTCACACATTTACTTCTGTGCACTCGATCTAATGTCTGATCATTTTAACAGCACATCCTGCAACCAGAGCTCTGCCAACAACGAATGATGTTACGGCAGCCCCAGATTTAACGGATGACATCACAACAGATTTCATTCTTAATAGTATGAATGATTCTACAGCAGACACAACTGATGGCTATACCAACGAAATATCCACAGAATCAATCACAAGCAACACTGAGGGATCTATAACCGGTTTAACAAGTGAGTTCACTTCATCATTTTGCAACTTCCCAGAAAGCAATTGACTGAAAAGAAAATATTTACATTGTTTACAGATGATTCAACCAACGGTGACATGACAGAAATGACAACAATGGAAGAACTTTCAACATCTTTGCTGGATGACCCCACTATTACAGCATTTACTGATGAATTAACAACAGATTTCGCAGATGAATCAGCTACGAATGTTACAGATGAATCAACAACAGCCTTTACAACTGATTCATCAGAGGACAATTCAACAGGAGAGATTGAACAGTCAACTATAGCATTTACTGATCAGCCCAACACAGCCTCGATGACACAATCAGCCACAGGAATTACAGCTGGACCCACTTTAGAAGAAATAACAATGGACTTCACTGACAATACTACTGATGAAGTACAAGAATTCACCACCGCATTCACAGCAGACATATCTACCAGTGACTCATCAGAGGAAGATTCAACAGAGGAGCCTGAAATATCAACTGCAGGATTTACTGACCAATTAACTACAACACAAGCAGCCACAGGAATTACAGATGGACCCACTTTAGAAGAAATAACGATTGATTTCACTGATAATACTACTGATGAAGTACAGGAATTCACCACCGCATTCACAGCAGACATATCTACAAATGACTCATCAGAGGAAGATTCAACAGAGGAACCTGAACTATCAACTGCAGGATTTACTGACCAATCAACTACAACACAAGCAGCCACAGGAATTACAGATGGACCCACTTTAGAAGAAATAACGATTGACGTCACGGACAATACTACTGATGAAGTACAAGAATTCACCACCGCAATCACAGCAGACATATCTACAAATGACTCATCAGAGGAAGATTCAACAGAAGAACCTGAACTATCAACTGCAGGATTTACTGACCAATCAACTACAACACAAGCAGCCACAGGAATTACAGATGGACCCACTTTAGAAGAAATAACAATGGACTTCACTGACAATACTACTGATGAAGTACAAGAATTCACCACCGCATTCACAGCAGACATATCTACAATTGACTCCTCTGAGGAAGATTCAACAGAGGAACCTGAACTATCAACTGCAGGATTTACTGACCAATCAACTACAACACAAGCAGCCACAGGAATTACAGATGGACCCACTTTAGAAGAAATAACAATGGACTTCACTGACAATACTACTGATGAAGTACAAGAATTCACCACAGCATTCACAGCAGACATATCTACAAATGACTCATCAGAGGAAGATTCAACAGAGGAGCCTGAAATATCAACTGTAGGATTTACTGACCAATCAACTACAACACAAGCAGCCACAGGATTTACAGCTGGACCCACTTTAGAAGAAATAACGATTGACGTCACGGACAATACTACTGATGAAGTACAGGAATTCACCACCGCATTCACAGCAGACATATCTACAATTGACTCCTCTGAGGAAGATTC
Organism: Cirrhinus molitorella; assembly: GCA_033026305.1. Lineage (NCBI taxonomy): Eukaryota > Metazoa > Chordata > Actinopteri > Cypriniformes > Cyprinidae > Cirrhinus > Cirrhinus molitorella. Next base: position 1,281,904 of record CM065118.1, read on the forward strand.
AACAGAAGAACCTGAACTATCAACTGCAGGATTTACTGACCAATCAACTACAACACAAGCAGCCACAGGATTTACAGCTGGACCCACTTTAGAAGAAATAACAATGGACTTCACTGACAATACTACTGATGAAGTACAAGAATTCACCACCGCAATCACAGCAGACATATCTACAAATGACTCATCAGAGGAAGATTCAACAGAGGAACCTGAACTATCAACTGTAGGATTTACTGACCAATCAACTACAACACAAGCAGCCACAGGATTTACAGCTGGACCCACTTTAGAAGAAATAACAATGGACTTCACTGACAATACTACTGATGAAGTACAAGAATTCACCACCGCAATCACAGCAGACATATCTACCAGTGACTCATCAGAGGAAGATTCAACAGAAGAACCTGAACTATCAACTGCAGGATTTACTGACCAATCAACTACAACACAAGCAGCCACAGGATTTACAGCTGGACCCACTTTAGAAGAAATAACAATGGACTTCACTGACAATACTACTGATGAAGTACAAGAATTCACCACCGCAATCACAGCAGACATATCTACCAGTGACTCATCAGAGGAAGATTCAACAGAAGAACCTGAACTATCAACTGCAGGATTTACTGACCAATCAACTACAACACAAGCAGCCACAGGATTTACAGCTGGACCCACTTTAGAAGAAATAACAATGGACTTCACTGACAATACTACTGATGAAGTACAAGAATTCACCACCGCAATCACAGCAGACATATCTACCAGTGACTCATCAGAGGAAGATTCAACAGAAGAACCTGAACTATCAACTGCAGGATTTACTGACCAATCAACTACAACACAAGCAGCCACAGGATTTACAGCTGGACCCACTTTAGAAGAAATAACAATAGACTTCACTGACAATACTACTGATGAAGCACAAGAATTGACAACTGCATTCACGTCAGACATATTTACAAGTGTCACAAACAAACCAACAGCATTTACAAATGACTCATCAGAGGAAGATTCAACAGAGGAAACTGAACCTCCAACTACAGAAGTACCTGATCAACCAACTACAAGAACTATAGCTGGATCCACCTTAGAAGAACTAACTGTAAATGTCACAGATGATACTACTGATGGAGAATTGACAACTGCATTCACGTCAGACATATTTACAAGTGTCACAAACAAACCAACGGCATTTACAAATGACTCATCGGAGGAAGATTCAACAGAGGAAACTGAACTTCCAACTACAGAAGTACCTGATCAAACAACTACAAGAACTATAGCTGGATCCACCTTAGAAGAACTAACTGTAAATGTCACAGATGATACTACTGATGGAGAATTGACAACAGCATTCACTTCAGAAATATCTACAAGTGTCACAAGCAAACCAACAGCATTTACAAATGACTCATCAGAGGAAGATTCAACAGAGGAAACTGAACCTCCAACTACAGAAGTACCTGATCAAACAACTACAAGAAGTATAGCTGGATCCACCTTAGAAGAAATAACTGTAAATGTCACAGATGATACTACTGATGGAGAATTGACAACAGCATTCACTTCAGAAATATCTACAAGTGTCACAAGCAAACCAACAGCATTTACAAATGACTCATCAGAGGAAGATTCAACAGAGGAAACTGAACCTCCAACTACAGAAGTACCTGATCAAACAACTACAAGAAGTATAGCTGGATCCACCTTAGAAGAAATAACTGTAAATGTCACAGATGATACGACTGATGGAGAATTGACAACAGCATTCACTTCAGAAATATCTACAAGTGTCACAAACAAACCAACAGCATTTACAAATGACTCATCAGAGGAAGATTCAACAGAGGAAACTGAACCTCCAACTACAGAAGTACCTGATCAAACAACTACAAGAAGTATAGCTGGATCCACCTTAGAAGAAATAACTGTAAATGTCACAGATGATACGACTGATGGAGAATTGACAACAGCATTCACTTCAGAAATATCTACAAGTGTCACAAACAAACCAACGGCATTTACAAATGACTCATCAGAGGAAGATTCAACAGAGGAAACTGAACCTCCAACTACAGAAGTACCTGATCAAACAACTACAAGAAGTATAGCTGGATCCACCTTAGAAGAAATAACTGTAAATGTCACAGATGATACGACTGATGGAGAATTGACAACAGCATTCACTTCAGAAATATCTACAAGTGTCACAAATAAACCAACAGCATTTACAAATGACTCATCAGAGGAAGATTCAACAGAGGAAACTGAACCTCCAACTACAGAAGTACCTGATCAAACAACTACAAGAAGTATAGCTGGATCCACCTTAGAAGAAATAACTGTAAATGTCACAGATGATACTACTGATGGAGAACTGACAACAGCATTCACTTCAGAAATATCTACAAGTGTCACAAACAAACCAACGGCATTTACAAATGACTCATCAGAGGAAGATTCAACAGAGGAAACTGAACCTCCAACTACAGAAGTACCTGATCAAACAACTACAAGAAGTATAGCTGGATCCACCTTAGAAGAAATAACTGTAAATGTCACAGGTGATACTACTGATGAAGAATTGACAACAGCATTCCCATCAGAAATATCTACAAGTGTCACAAACCAACCAACGGCATTTACAAATGACTCATCAGAGGAAGATTCAACAGAGGAAACTGAACCTCCAACTACAGAAGTACCTGATCAAACAACTACAAGAAGTATAGCTGGATCCACCTTAGAAGAAATAACTGTAAATGTCACAGATGATACTACTGATGGAGAATTGACAACAGCATTCACTTCAGAAATATCTACAAGTGTCACAAACAAACCAACAGCATTTACAAATGACTCATCAGAGGAAGATTCAACAGAGGAAACTGAACCTCCAACTACAGAAGTACCTGATCAAACAACTACAAGAACTATAGCTGGATCCACCTTAGAAGAAATAACTGTAAATGTCACAGGTGATACTACTGATGAAGAATTGACAACAGCATTCCCATCAGAAATATCTACAAGTGTCACAAACCAACCAACAGCATTTACAAATGACTCATCAGAGGAAGATTCAACAGAGGAATCTGAACCTCCAACTACAGAAGTACCTAATCAACCAACTACAACACAATCAACCACAGGAATTACTGCTGGATCCACCTTAGAAGAAATAACTTTAAATGTCACAGATGATACAACTGACGTAGCAGTGGAATCCACAACAGCATTCACGTTGGACATATCTACGAGTATCACAAACAAGTCAACACCATATATAACAGATTCAACAGAAGAAGTTTTAACAGAGAAAACTGAACTGTCAACTGTAAGAGTTACCGATCAATCAACTACAAGTACAAAACCACAATTAACCACAAGTTTTCGCACTGGATCGACCTTAGAAGAAACAACGATAGACTTCACTGATGAACTAACTACTGAAAAGACACTGGAATCCACAACAGCATTCACATCAGACATATCTACAATTGTGACAAACAAATCAACAGCATTTATAACAGATTCAACAAAAGAAGTTTTAACAGAGGAAACTCCTCTGTCAACTGTAGAAGTTACCGATCAATCAACTACAACCTCAAAACGGATGTCAACCTCAGAAATTACAGCTGGAACCACCATAAAAGAAACCATAGTCTTCACTGCATTACCAACCACTAAAAAGACACTGGAATCCACAACAACATTTACATCAGGAACACCTAAAATTGTCACATCTGAGGAAGATTCAACTGTTGAAACTGAATTGACAACTATAGGAATTACTAATCAATCCACTAAACTCTTAACACCAGAATCAACCACAGGAGCCCAATCATTCACTGAGATTCCTGATTTGTCAACTACTGATTCTACAGAGAATTTACAATTTACAACTACAGGAATTACTGGTCAGTCAGCTTCAGCCATCGCAACAGCTAAATCCACAGCTACAGATTCAACCACAGCGACCAAAACACAATCCGAGGTTACCGCATCCACGGCTACATCATTTACAGAAGAAATAGTGACTACAGAGGATAACACACTGTCTACCACTGAGGGCTCTACCGCACACTCTACCGCAACTGCTGTTCCACACGAAAGTTTTTGTAAGTTAACCAAAGGCATTTTTAATAAAGCATTTCTAGCATTGGCCAGCATTGGAAAGCCAATGAATAAATTCGGGTAGCCTAGCATTAAAGCAGGGGTCTCCAACTAGAGGTCTGCACGGGACTGTTTTTTTAGTCCCGCTCCCGCCCGCTCCCGCGAGGTTTTATTCCGCACCCACCTGCTCCCGCTATATATTCATTCTTTGTTCACCCGCTGCCCGCTTAAAATAATTTTCTTCCCGACCTGACCGTTCCCGCTAAATTCAGATCCAGAATCTCACATTTAAATACTACCGAAAGAGAGAACAAATAAAATTGTAGGCTGTACAAATTTTTTTATTTTTTATTGTCAAGATGCTTTTAACATCTTTAAGTAAAATGAGTTGCAGAAGAAAATAAATGTAGGTACAAAAATTGTAGCCTATTTGTTATTTTTATTCAAAATAAAAATTTAACTTTTTTCTGAGAGAAAAAAAAAACATGACATCTGTCATTTACCATTATAAGCAAAAGAACAAAACCGTTGGCTTGTAACTAGAGCCCCTATAAAAATAGTTCAATTTTTTATGCAATGGCAAAGTGATTATATTTTGTTTCATTTTTTTTATAAAGTTCCTTTAGAAAAAGTTTAAAGCATGTTTTGTTCGTTAAATATAGTTTTTTGTTTTATAAACTAACAAACAACGGTCAGCAGAAGATTGTTCATTGTTCATAGTTTGGTCAAATTGCTTTCTCAAATCATTACGACTTGACTAAAATAAAATCTATAGATATAGAACAGTTCAAGTATAAAACAATTTAAACGTTAAACCTAGATAAATGTGCGCTATTAGGCGCATATACAATCGTTTGTGTGGAGAGTGAAAGGTAAAGCCGCTTTGCAGGAGGCGCCAGCGCGATCACTTGCATTGTTTTCAGTGGAAACAATTTAAAATGATCCGACATTTTTGCTCAAAAAGGTAAGAGTAAAATATCATTCGGAACTGAAAAGGGTCTATTTTTATTTTTGTGCAAAATCAACAAAACGTTACAAACAGTATTTTATAAAATAAAGAAAACAAACATGATGCACAGACATGATAAATACATATTTAGAACGCTTTAAATAGTTACTTAACGAAATAAAACAAATTGAAAACAATAGCTCTTTCATTATGTAATAATCCGTAAAGATTTCTCTCTACAAAGGCGCATCCAAAAAAATTGCCAGTCAGGATCTTTGCGACGCTGACATGTTCATTGTTATTTATTTTTGCCGGTGCTTTGTGGCAAGTTTCAGCCTATTGTGTGCAATACCTTAAAAAATAAAAAAATGTTCAACAACCAGATACATTTACACTTAAAAAATACGATAACAATGTGTAAAGCACAGAAATTCTGTTCAGAAAGGACGTCGGTAACGGGATATTGTTAGACCGCCCGCTTCTGTTCAAATTACACCAGAGTTACCGACCGCTACCGCGTTTTATTTGGACAATTATTCCCGCATCGCAAGAAATCTAGTCGGGTCTCGCGGGTCCTGCGGGAGAACCGCGGGAATGCAGACCTCTATCTCCAACCCTGCTCCTGGAGAGGTACCATCCTGCAGATTTAAACTCCAACCCCTAATCTGGCACCTCAACCAGCTAATCAAGGTGTTCAGGGCTATTTGTGAATTACATGCAGGTGTACTGGAGCAAGGTTGGAACTTAAGTCTGCAGGAAGGTAGCTCTCCAGGAGCAGGGCTGGAGATCCCTGCAATGCAATTTCTCCATTCACTTCTTATTGTTTAAATATAGTCAATGTGTTTGTGCTTTAGTCAAATTGTCTGTAAAAACTTTATTTTTTCATTCTTTGACAACAGTGCCACAATCTACTGCACAACCATTAACAGCTGTAGTGGAACTCACCACAACTGCCCAGCCTGCAACTATAGCCCAGCACATAACTACTTCAAAACCTACAATCCAACCTATAACAAATGCCCAATCAACAACATCGAAACTTGAAATGGGTACAGCCCAACCCTCTTTCTCAACAACCTCCCAGACCATAACTGCTTCACAACCACAACCATCTGCAACAAATACCCAAACCACAATTGATACACCAGAACTTACAACAGCTATAACCCAGTCTACATTCTCAACAACCGCCAGGCCTACACATACAGCCCAGACCATAGTTACTTCACAACCTACACAAACTGAAATCCAACCAGCAACAAATGCCCAAACTACAATTGCAACACCACAACTTACAACAGCTATAACCCAGTCTACATTCTCAACAACCGCCGAGCCTACACATACAGCCCTGACCACAACCGAAACCCAAACAGTAACAAAGGCACAATCCACGATTGCTACACCACAACTTGCAACCGCTACAACCCAGCCTACATTCTCAACAACTGCCCAGCCTACAAATACAGCCCAGACCATAGTTACTTCACCACCTACACAAACTACAATCCAACCAGCAACAAAACCCCGATCCACAATTGCTACACCACAGCTTGCAACAGCTACAACCCAACCTAAATTCTCAAAAACCACAGAGCCTACACATACAGCCCTGACCACAACTGAAATCCAAACAGTAACAAATCCTCAATCCACGATTGCTACACCACAACTTGCAACAGCTACAACCCGGCCTACATTCTCAACAACCGCCGAGCCTACACATACAACCCAGACCACAACTGAAATCGAACCAGTAACAAATGCACAATCCACGATTGCTACACCACAACTTGCAACAGCTACAACCCAGCCTACATTCTCAACAACTGCCCAGCCTACAAATACAGCCCAGACCATAGTTACTTCACCACGTATACAAACTACAATCCAACCAGTAACAAAAGCCCAATCCACATTTGCTACACCACAACTTGCAACAGCTACAACCCAGCCTACATTCTCAACAACCGCCGAGCCTACACATACAACCCAGACCACAACTGAAATCCAACCAGTAACAAATGCACAATCCACGATTGCTACACCACAACTTGCAACAGCTACAACCCGGCCTACATTCTCAACAACCGCCGAGCCTACACATACAACCCAGACCACAACTGAAATCCAACCAGTAACAAATGCACAATCCACGATTGCTACACCACAACTTGCAACAGCTACAACCCAGCCTACATTCTCAACAACTGCCCAGCCTACAAATACAGCCCAGACCATAGTTACTTCACCACGTATACAAACTACAATCCAACCAGTAACAAATGCACAATCCACGATTGCCACACCACAAGTTGCAACAGCTACAACCCAGCCTAAATTCTCAACAACTGCCCAGCCTACAAATACAGCCCAGACCATAGTTACTTCACCACCTACACAAACTACAATCCAACCTATAATTCATCCCCAATCAACAACTGCATCACAATTTACAACAGCTACAACCCAACCTACATTCTCAACAACTGCCCAAACACAACCTGAACAAACTGCAATCCAAACTTTAACTACAGCTACATCTCAACCCAACCCAGAATTAACCCAGCCTCAGAGTACAAAAACATCTGGAATCCAGTCTGCAATTACAACTCAACCATCAATATTAACCACAACCCCCCATGGTACCAACAGAGTACAGACCACAACTACATCACACCCTATATCAACTACACTCCAGTCAACAACAACATCAAACCCTGGAATAGCTACAACAGCTAAACAGCCAACAGCTACAACTGAGACTACAACAACTTTACCCCAACCTACCAGTACAATCCAAGCAACATCCAAGCAACCTACAACTCTTAAAATCCCAGTTACCACATCTACAACTCAGTCTACAGCTGCAACTACATCCCAACAACTAAATACCAAACCAACATTTACAAACCAAATAACTACACAACAACTTTCAATCAGTACAACCCAGCTTACATCTGCTGCAACCCAACCTACAACAAATGCGATCCAGCCTTCAACCTCACCTGTATCCCCTGCTCCAATTGTAACTCACCCTACGTTTACAACTACAGCACAACCTATAGCTACTACAATCCATCCTACAATAATAGCCACAACCCAACCAAAAACAACAGTAACCCACTCTACATCTACAACTTCTACCCCAACTACAACACCAAACCAACTTGCCATTACAACCACAACCACACCTTCACCTAAAACAACAGCACAACTCACAACTACAGTGGCAGTCAGATTTTCCTGCTCAGAAACATTTGATCCTTTACTGTCTGACCCAAGATCAGATCTCTATAAAAAACGAGAAGAAAGAGTCAAAAAGGAGGTACGTGACAAATATTTGCATAATTCACATTTTAATGTATACTAGAATATATGTATATATATGTGTGTAATGTAACAACAAATTTATCACCATCCTTTCTCTTCCCAGTCTGAGTTTTTATATTTTTCCTAAATGTAATACCTTGTGACTTTTCTACAGTTTGAACCGATCTTTAAAAAAGCATTCCTGTTTTTCTTAAGACTGACAGTGACCAGATTCAGGTGGGTAACAAACATAGTGTCCTTGACTTCATTCCAAGCCATTCCTTAACTGACCTTGATGAAGTTACATCTTTGACAAAAACCTTGTCTTTTCCCTTTCATTCATGTAGTTCTGGATCAGTCATCTCAGATGTAAATATGGAATTCAAGAAAGACAGTCCTTTACCACTTGACAATGAGATCATTAGCATCATTATGAATGCCACTACTTCGTTTAATATCACCAGTGCACAAGGTAAAGCCAATCAGTTGAAAATAAAACAGCTCTGGTTGCACTACTTAGCCTGGAGTTGTATACTTGACCCTTTCTCTACGTGCTTTTTATTTACAATCTAAAATTTTTCTTTATGATTATTTTGCTGTTTTACCTTGTAAAAAATAATTTCTTTACATAAAGAATAAAATTTGTTTGCTAATTTGTTATATTTACACATATCTGCAATACAACCAACAACAGTCATCCGAAATGTTGACCTTTCCACTACCACCAAGCCAACAACAACAACCATGACCACGCCAACAACAACAACAACAACAACAACAACAACAACAACAACCACCACCAAGCCAACAACACCAACAACCACCAAGCCAAGAACAGTTACAACCATGACCATGCCAACAACAACAACCACCACCACCACCACCACCACCAAGCCAACAACAGCAACAACCAGCAAGCCAACAACAACAGCCACAACCACCACATCAACTACAATAGCAACCACCACCACAGCAGTAGTTCCAACACGCCCTCCACCAATTGTAACCATAGAGTTTGTCATTTTAGTAATATTTTCTCCAGCACTTGAAAACCCATTGAGCGTGGCATTTATAAACCTTGCAGAAAAAGTTCAAAATGAGGTGAGTCTTAAACAGGGATGTAGTAGTACATGCAGTTCTGCTTGTTTCGCATTGTTGCTTTTTGGCTTTCATCTTTAAATTAAGTTGAATTCAGCATTCCACTGAGTATCCCATTGTGATCCTTTTTGCAACTGATTCTTATCTATAAAGCGTAACATGATCAATGCATTTAATTGTTGCATGTGACATTTAATGACATTGCCAAAACTGGTTATTTCATAGTGTGACAAAGTATACAAACTGAAGTATGGACCTCTTTTCATCAGGACAATTGTGATTGCTTTCAGGTGGGTTTGTAGTTCATTACTTAATCTTTACCAAAATCAACTTTACACTTTAAACATTTGTAAGAATCCTGAATCTCTGTGAGTTAAAAGGTCAAGTCATCTCAAGTGGTCCAGTGGAGGTTGCTTGTCCAGTTTTCATTAGCTTTGAGTGATTACCACAATTTTGATTCTGCTGAAAAAAAAAAAAACCAACTTCCAAGCAACCAACTTTACAAGTTTTAGTCCACCTTTGATGAATGGATTGAATATGTAAAAGACTAAATCATCATGTTCTCCACATTGACAGATGTAATCTGTATTCTTTTCAGACGTTTTAGCAAAAGCCGAGCGGAAGAAAACGTAGAGGCAGTGCTTGAATTAGTGTTTAGCCAAACATCCACTGAACCGATCCCCAGCAACACTGACATTGTGGAGACTCTAAAAGAGGCAGCTGAAACTCCAACTTCAGGCTTCAACCTCACCATTGATGTCATCACTATTACTGTACTTAGTAAGTTGAAATCACAAATTGATTTACAGTTGTCTGAGTTTGTAAGATTTCACTTTATTACCTTGCCTTGAATCATCTGTAATACCTACCCCCACTCCCTTTTGTTTAGAATCAGTGCAGATAATTCCACTGACGATCCTCACCAATGGAACCTTTGTGGCTCATCTTTCAAATAAAAGTTCTACTGAATTTCATGACAGGGCTTTGATGATCAAAACAGGAGTGAGTGCGATGGTCTGCTTATGAATTTTGGGTCACATGCTTTTACAAAAGAAAGGCAATTTGTTAAACAACTCTTGTTTTGCAGCTTGAACCCTTCTTCTTTGCTGACTACCCTACATCATTCAGCACCTTATCTTTAACAAACGTCAGGTATGCGCATGTTCTTGAATGCAACTTTTGACATAACGCTAAGTTTTCATTCATAAATCTTGATTCTGAACTCTCTCCAGTGATGCCAGCGTAAAATCAAGGAGTGTGCCCACGCTACAAAACACCATTGATCTTGCATTTGGAGCAGGCACCATTCTACCCAATAGCACCCAGATAGTGAACACTATAGTTCGAGCAGTAAGAAACAACACATTGCCCTTCCAGATCTTCACTTCTTCAATTGTGGTAAACGGTACAGGTGAGTGATGCACTTTAATCTCTCAATACACTGAAAATAGACTGCGCCATAGACCAACTCAAACCTGCTCTAAAGTCTAAAGTCAATGGCGCAATATTTTTTTTGTTATTTAAAGAGCGCACTGGAAGATAATGCGCCTCTGGGCAGCTCCACAACGCGCGTTCACTTTGCTTATTACACACAGGGATGCGCATCACACAAACATGCCAAATATTCAAAACAAAAGGATTACAGTGTAAAACAATGTTATTGTGTAGGCTACATAAATATAAAAAATGTAATGATGGATAGTCACTGCGTGTAGTAAAATTAGGCTACCTATTTGCAGTTCAGCCTATTAGTACTTATAATGATGAATGAAATTGGCTAATTAATTGAACAATCGTGCCAATACACACACATATATATTAACTGACTCCTCGCACAGAGCTGTTTGAAAGCCTGCATCCAACGCAGACGAATGAAATATTGACTGGCCACTTAACAGGTCATTTCAGCAAATCACGCATTGTTTACTGAGGAGCGCAACTCGCTCTTAAAGGGAATGGGAGATGAGACTCTGCTTGGTTTATTGCACGTTACGCCCAAAAAACACCCCTTACTTATTAATAGAATAGGGACAACCCATTTCGACTATGCACCCGGGCGCACGGACCGTTTTCCCATCGTTAAATTAGCAAAAGTGGATCTGGACACGCCCTGAGCGCGCCTGTGCCATGCGCTTTGCGTTTAGATCGTTAAAATAGGGCTCATAGTGTGAAAAACATCTAAAGAGAACTTTTTCCACTATAAGGAAAAATTCCACATTGAGACTGAATGATTGATGCTAAGTTCCATCTGTTCAGTTCAAACTTGCAGTGTTGCAACTGTACTCCGTCTGTTACTCTACTTGAGCTTTGCTTCAAAAGCTCAGCGATTGATCATTTCTGTCTGTTTTCTTTTCTTTGTAATGCAGCATATTCATCAGCTGAAGTCAGCAGCAGGATCAGTGTGTTGACCGCTTCAGTCCTGGTTGCTGTGTCGCTTCTGGTTCCACGGTTTAACTGACCAAAACTCATGCCAATACAACTGATTCAGACGGGTCTGAATCTTGCCTTCCACGTCTGCTCACATGAAGGACTCATACATGTGAACGAGACCCTGAAATGCATTCGATTTCAGCTCTGTTTCTGTATATAACTTCAGAACAGGCTAAATCATCTCACAAGCACTTTCAGTCATTTTATTTTTTTTTTTCTAAAAAAAAAAAATAGACTCATTTTGTCATTGTGTTCTTTTCTGATGAATGTAATCTGCGAATCAAGGGGCATTTCTTTAAAGTTATTTATTTATTGCTAGTTAATTCTGAATGTCTTGTAATTGGATCAGTAAAACAATTAGGTGGGTACAACTTTACAATCTGCAAAGGCATAGTATAAGCTACATTAACCTCATTTTTTAACTGAATGCTATTGTAATACGTATAAATATGTAATATATAATCATCTCTGTTATATTTAAAGATAAACTCTGGTAAAACAACTGGAATTTATTACATGTATTTATTTATTGATCAATAAAAAGTGTTAGACAATTAGTTAACTTCTCAGGGGGGTAAATATCGATATATTTTTGGCTTCTCAGTTTCTGTTTTGTTTTCTCAGCTGTCATATCCACCAGCAGATTTATATCTACTCCCACATCTCTGTTTGTCCAGTTTCTGCTTTGTTCCTTGTTTGGTTCATTGGAAATATCGAAAATACTTCGGTACAAGTAAACAGCTCACTGTTACAGATATCCATCGTATTTTAAATGTCAGATTGGTCACGGCCATTTGTAACTTGAATGTGAGAGACTTCCATGTTTTTGTACTTGTACAAAAAAATTGTTATGCTTAAGGATTACTCCCCTTCCAGAATAAAATTTTTTAAAGAATTTACTTACCCCCATGTCTTTCTTTATTCAGTTGCAAAGAAATTAAGTTTTTGAGGAAAACATTCCAGGATTTTTCTCCATATAGTGGACTTCAATGGTGCTCAGTGGATGAAGTTTAAAAATGCAGTTTCATTGTAGCTTCAAGGGCTCTAAAAATGATATTCATACACTTTTTAACCACAAATGCTTGTCTTTTCTAGCTCTGTGATGCGCTTGTGTACTCCGGTTTGAGACAATTAAGGTATGTCGAAAAATCTAATTTTCTCCTCCAACTTCAAAATTATCCTACCTTTTTTGTGAAGGGCGTTTGATCTTCTTTGGACATTCACTTTGTGCAATGTAGGGCAATTTTGAAGTTGGATGAGTTTTTCAGGTGAGTTTTTCGACCCTAACTGTCTTGAACCGGAGTACACAGAGTACGTATGCGCATCACAGAGCTAGACAAGACCAGCATTTGAGGTTAGGTATATAAAGTGTACTTTCTTTCTTTTTTTAAAAAAATTATCTAATCGTTTCACTAGATAAGACCCTTATTCCTCGGCTGGGATTGTTTAGAGCCCTTTGAAACTGCTCTGAAACAGCATTTTTAACCTTCAATCCGTTGAGTCCACTATATGAAGAAAAATCCTGGAAGAAAATTCAAGAAAATTTCTATTTTGGACGTGGAATAATCCTTTAATATTTTAATTACTCAGTTTAACCATTTACTGCACTTTGTTATTCTTCTTATTTACTGTCTAATGAATTGCAAGTCACGCACATTTACGAAAAGTAGCTTCCTTCTGTGCTGTAAAATAAGGTGAAATAAGCCTAGAATCAATTACAGATCGAGGTGTGACGGATTCAGTCCGACTGCTGTGTTTATGCATACCCCGAATGCAGCAGTCCACTGAAAATATTTGCACGCATAAGAATTGTGTTCAAAGGTTTTGAAAAACAGCATTTCTTGCCAGTGTTAACAAGGAGACAGAAATCTGTCAACCTGCATGTCATGTCAGATCTTTCTTGAAGACATTCCATCTATCTCTGTATCTATTGCAACTATAAGATCACAACCAGTTGTTCATGTTCACATGCAGAAAGCATTTTTAAAGTATTTCCGAATCTAAAAACTGAAAGATTAGGAGACGTGACCATAATATGCATTTATTATAAAAATAAGCAATTAAGTCAAATGCAACCTAATATTAACTTTAACACACACCCGGGCAGCCATTGGAGGTTCGATACCTTGCTCAATTGTGCATCGAAGGTGGAAGAGAGCGCTGTTCATTCCCTCCTCCTACCTAAAATTCTTGCCAGTTCTGAGACTCAAACCTACAACCTTCAGGCTACAAGTCTGACTGTCTAACCATTAAGCCACAACTCCCCCAGACTGAACTAGTGTGTTATCAAAAAATGATCACAATCAGTTTTGCAATCAACGTCGAGATAAACCTCTGTAAAAAACAAACCAGCGTGAAAATGTCTTTATCAGCGGAAAGGAATCTCCTAGTATACTGAGTGTTTGGAAAGCAATGTTGGCTTCTCTATTACTCATACTACTGTACTATAAGTCTGGCTGCCAGTCAATGAAAACAATTCAGTCAAATTAATTAATGATGAGCTAAAACACAGTCACATATTAATATTTGCTGACAAAAAAAAAATGCAGATTGTTCAAGATAGCTGAGGTCTTCAGAAATAAACCGCACATTGTGTTTTATTTTCTTATCACTGACAATCAGTCTGTCTGGATTTTTTTTATTGTCTCATGCCATGAAAGCTACTTTTTTAAGATGGCATGTCATGCTTAACATAGCTGAAGTCTGAAAACATCCTGCTTCAACCCTCTGTGGACACACTGGCAAACGAATCACTAATACGTCTTTATTTTACTCAAAAGTTTGTCAAAATTAAATACATTTATAAACTGGTAGATATTAATGACACAATTACACATTGCACATAATATACACTACCAGTCAAAAGTTTGGACACACCCTCTCATTTAATGTTTTTAAAGAAGTTTCTTATGCTTATCAAGGCTGTTTTCACTTGATCAAAAATACAGGTCAGGTCAGCTTTATTTATATAGCGCTTTTTACAATACAAATTGTGTCAAAGCAACTTTACAGTATCAAATGGGAAAGTAATATATCAATAATTCAAAAGAAACTTTAAACAATTTTAGTTTGAGGAAATTAATCAATAGTTCCAAATTAATAAATTGTTTGTCCCCAATTTAGTTGTTGTCCCCAACTGAGCAAGCCATAGGCGACAGTGGCAAGGAACCAAAACTCCATCTGTGACACTGATGGTCAGTAAATTTTTTGTCTTTTTTTTGTTGAAAGACATTAATACTTTTATTCACCAAGGATGTGTTAAATTAATTAAAAAGTGATAGCATAGATTTACATTATTAGAAAAGATTTATATTTTGAATAAATGCTGTTCTTTTTAACTTGTTATTCATCAAAGAATCCTGAAAAAACAATCACAGGTTGCAAAAAAATATGTTTCCAACATTGATAACTCTAATAATAAATCAGCATATTAGAATGATTTCTGAAGGATCATGTGACACTTTAGACTGGAGTAACAATTGAGGAACATTCAGCTTTGCATCACAGGAATAAATTATACTGTAAAGTATATTCAAATAAAAACCATTATTTTACATTTTAATAACATTTTGCAATTTTACGTTTTTTTTTTCTGTATTTTTGATCAAATAAATGAAGACTTAATGAGCAGAAGAGACTTAAACAACATTAAATGAGAGGGTGTGTCCAAACTTTTGACTGGTAGTGTATATATATATATATATATATATAGTTATATATTTTAAGAGGATACATTCAGAGGTGATATCATTTGAAAGCATAATAAAAAAAATGGAAACAAAATAGCTGAATAGCAGTGGGGACTTGATCATCTACACAATGTAGAATTTAAAAATCACTGATAGTCAGCTTAATAGTTCCATTATTACTTAAATCATAATCAGTTCTTTCCATCAACCACATAGTGAGGTGAGTGATCCCAGGAGAATTTTTTTTGTGTGTACTGACCTTTAATGAGGTAAAAATACAATTTAAAAAGATAAGAAACCAGTAAAACCACATTTGATTGACATTTTGATAAAATCTCCATGGAGGTGTTTTTTTTTCCCCTTTTGTACTATGGCCCTTTGTAATTTGTTTGATTTTCTGTGACGTCTGTCTGGGAATGTTTTTCACAATGCAATGTTGCCTGGCAACAAGTATTTGTGCAATCTGTCCTGCCACATTCCATAGGAACTTTTGCAATTGCAGTTGAAAAGGAAGAAGGAAATATATCTAAAGATGGTGATTTCTAAATAAACAATGTCTGTGGGTTGGAATGTTCATGTGAGAAGAGACAGAGCTATTATTACATGCCAAAACAGCAATCAGGAAAAAAATAAATAAAACAAATAAAAACCCTTTCTAAAAATAAACTACACTCAACTAAAATAAGTAGCTGAAAAACTAAATGAAATACCCCCAAAAAAGTTTTAGTATTGTTGTAAACTCAGAAGGGATGGGTTAAATGCAGAGCACAAATTCTGAGTATGGGTCACCATACTTGGCCAAATGTCCTTTCCTTTCCTTTCCTTTCCTTGCCTTGGTCAATAAGTGCATACAGACAAAAGGTTAATGTCTCAGACACCTGGGCTGCCTGACTTGATCTTCTTAGAATGTCATCATATTCATCTTAAAAGCTAATTACAGTGTACTTAACCTTAGTTTCCCATGTGATGCTATGTCAGAACATAGGATCATCATGTTTTAAACAGATTCTTAAATTTGTAATCCCACAGTAGTCATTGAGTTTCCTGAAAAGAAGACCAGTGTACACACACACACAAAACAATTTTGTACAAAGAATTTCACATACAATTACAAAGAAATGGAAAGTAACACATTTAACAACATGTGCAATTTTAAACTACAAAAACCACAAAAATAATTTTCTTGTAGAACAAATTGCAAAAAAAAATCAAGTGCACACCAAGCTTCTAAACTAACTTAACCACCAATACTTCCTTGGGCAACCAGTGCAACCAGAACCAGTGGAACACATTTTTACTAGTGAACAGGTTTAAAAAGGCAAAATGATAATAAACTTGCTGGTGAGCATAAACTGCATCTGCGATTGACAACTTGCGCTTGTGTTTGCTTTTCAACAAAGATTACTGGAGTAGTCCTTTAAATACTCCTATATAGTTGCAATCAAAATTATTCAACCCCTCAGAGACTGCAGTACTTTACAAATACAAGCTATAACAAGCTATAACAAATGACAAGTAATCAGATTAAAACATCAATAACATACAATAACTAGCGCAGCATTGAAACTTTGGTGAGGATGATTCTGATTGTATTACTTGTAGAGTAAATGGTGACTGAAAACAGACAGTATCAAGGTTGCGTCAGTTGAGGTTCGTGCAGCCTATCTGAGTCATGGACGGTCAAAACTAATAGGCACAACAGCACACGAAAAAACAAACATGAACAAACATACCGCAGTGGAAAAAAATGGAAAAATATTGTATGTGCAGTTCAAAAAATTTGAATATTGCGAAAAAGTTATTTTTTTTATTGTAAATTTTCATATATTCTAGATTCATTGCTTGTAAAGTAAAATATAGTTTTTTTTTTGGTTTAATTTTGATGATTAGAGCTTACAGCTCATAAAAGTCAAAAATCCAGAACCTTAAAATATTAGAATATTTCCTAAGATCAATCAAAAAATGGACTTGCAAAACAGAAAAGTTCAAGTTGTTTAAAGTATGTTCATTTCTGCACTCAATACTTGGTCAGAAGCACATATTACAGCAAATGACTTGCTCCTGGCACAAATGACAGCATCAGTGAAGTGATCAGCCTATGGCATTGATGAGGCACTATTGAGCCTTCAGATCGTCTGTATATTGTTGGATCGACTGTTTCTCATCTTTCTCTTGAAAATATCCCATAGATTCTCAATGGGGTTCAGGTCAGGCATGTTGGCTGGCCAATAAAGCACAGTAATATCATGGTCAAGTGGTTGTTGCACTGTGGGCAGGTGCTAAAGTCCTGCTGGAAAAGGAAATCAGCATCTCCATAAAGCTTGTCAGCAGATGGAAGCATAAAGTGCTCCAAAATCTCCTGGTAGATGACTGCATTGACTTTGCACTTGATAAAACACAATGGACCAACAGCATCAGACGCCACACACCCCAAATCATCACTGACTTCAGAAACTTCACACTGGACTTCAAGCAGCTTGGATTCTGTGCCTCTCCAGTCTTCCTTCAGACTCTGGGACCATGATTTCAACATGGAATGCAAAATGTACTTTTATCTGAAAAGAGGACTTTGGAGCACTGAGCAACAGTCCAGTTGTTTTTCTCTTTTTGCCCAGGTAAGATGCTTCTGACATTGTTTGTGTTTCAGAAGTGGCTTGGTAGTCCTTTTCCTAAAGACATCTGAGTTGATCTTCATTCTACTCCTTGTGAAACTCTCTCAAGTGTTTGATTCGGCTTTACTTGACAGTATTCTCAAGCTTGTGGTCATCCCTGTTGCTTGTGCACCTTTGCCTACCCAATTTCTTCCTTCCAGTCAACTTTGCATTTAATCTGCTTTGATACAGCACTCTGTAAACAGCACCCCATTCAGTAATGACCTTCTGTGACTTACTCTCTTTGTGGAGGGTGTCAATGATTGTCTCCTGGACCATTGCCAAGTCAGCAGTCTTCCCCATTAGTGTAGTTTCAAAGAACAAGAGATACCCGCAATTTATACTGTAGGGATTGTCATTTAATGAAACTCAAATGTAAATATTCTAATATTCTGAGATACTGGATTTTTGACTTTCATGAGCTATACACTCTAATCATCAAAATAAAAAAAATAAAAATAAAAAAAAAACTTTTGAAATGTTTTACTTTACATGTAATGAATCTAGAATATATGAAACTTTCATTTTTTTTAAATAAGCTACAATAAAAAAAAACTAACTTTTTCACAATATTCTAATTTTTGAGTTGCACCTGTATAACATATGATATAGGTAAGCAACATCACATGACCAAGTGACCAAGCACCATTATGATTGCAAATGTGACACTGATTTTATACAACAGCAGTTCAATAAACTAGCAATTAATATTAACTGACTTACGTTTTAGATACATCATTGACTATTTTGCTAACGAAAATAGTTCTAAGCAAAGCCACAACAGAACGCGAGTCGCGAATCTCTGAGCAACACACAGCGGTGTTTCATTACTGAATGATTCAGCATTTTTTAATGAATCCGGTGAGTCAATGATTCAGTGAGCCATTCATAAAGACACTCAATTGCTACACTTTAAAAAAAAAAAAAAGCTTTTTTATGCTTCTTTATTCCTGCCTTAAAATTTTAAGTTGAATCAACTGAAATATGTGTATTCAAGTTGAAGTGTTAAGTTGTACTAAGTGACAACTTAGATATTTGAGTTGACTAAACTAAACAATTGTTTGTTAAACTTAACAGCTGTGTTTGTTACTTGGCTGCCTTAAAATTTTAAGAACTCAAATGTCAAACTTGTCACTTAGCAAAATGTTACATTTCAAGCTGACTAAACTTATTTTGAGAGTTTAGAAAATTTGAAGGCAGCCAAGTAACAAACTATTTTAAGTTAACGTTCGTTTAACGAACTGGTTGAATCTCTGACTCGCTCATTAAAACAGTGACTTACCGCCACCTACTGGTGGTTCGGTTTCATATTTTGAAAAATTATTACAGTGTTGGGGGGTAACACATTACAAGTAACGCAAGGTACGTAATAATATTATTTTATACTAATATGACATAATAATAAGTAACTAGTAAAGAAACGCATTACTTTTTCATTTCCAAGAAAATGAAATTTTCTAGACAACTAATTATTTTCTTGTTTTCAGATAAAAACAATTCAAACTTAAGTGCGTTTTTGCTAAGAACAAGCAAAATACTTGTTTCAAGCAAAAACACACTTAATCTTGACTTGTTTTCACAAAAAAAAAAAAAACAAGACAATAATTTTTACATGTCTAGAAATTCCTTCTTGATTTAAGAATTTTTAGATATTTTGAAAAATCTAAGTAAGAAAAGCATTTTTTGCAGTGTACTAATAAGCAAAACTTACTTTGGATTAACTAACATTTGTGCTTTTTTTCTCATTGCTGAAGTGTGTTGAACTTTCTTTTCCTACAGTTCTACTGTACAGACGTCAATTTAATTTTCCTTTAGCCTTAGCCTTATTCATTTTCATTTTGGTGTGAAAGGGCTTTTACATTTGCTAACAATCGAACATTTTTATATTAAAAACAAACAAGCAAGCCCTGCCCCGATTTAAAAAGTAACCCAAAAGTAAAATATTGTAACGCATTACTTTCCATGAATAGTAACGAAGTAACGTAATTAGTTACTTTTTTAGGGAGTAACGCAATATTGTAACGCATTACTTTCCGTAAAAAGTAACTAAGTAACGTAATTAGTTACTTTTTTAGGGAGTAACGCAATATTGTAACGCATTACTTTCCGTAAAAAGTAACTAAGTAACGTAATTAGTTACTTTTTTAGGGAGTAACGCAATATTGTAACGCATTACTTTCCGTAAAAAGTAACTAAGTAACGTAATTAGTTACTTTTTTAGGGAGTAACGCAATATTGTAACGCATTACTTTCCATGAATAGTAACGAAGTAACGTAATTAGATACTTTTTTAGGGAGTAACACAATATTGTAACGCATTACTTTCCGTAAAAAGTAACTAAGTAACATAATTAGTTACTTTTTTAGGGAGAAACGCAATATTGTAACGCATTACTTTCCGTAAAAAGTAACTAAGTAACATAATTAGTTACTTTTTTAGGGAGAAACGCAATATTGTAACACATTACTTTTAAAAGTAACTTTCCCCAACACTGCTGCACAATGATCTATGAGCAAAGGAACATTAAAACACAGTAAATCAACTCATCAAATTACAGCGCAAGGCTAGTCAGGTGTCCTCAATCTGGCAAACCCATGTGAGTGTTGAGTCTGAGTAGGAGAAAGCAGTAGAAATGGTTCTCTCCAATATTTTTAATTTGGACTGAAGTGACCATTTCAACCACTAGCTGTCAATCGTATATACTGCACCTTTAAAATGACTGATCTATATAATGACTGGATCACTCATTGCGTTTTAAACTGCTATTTTCTATTTATTTTTTTTTATTTTTTTAAAGAAAAACCTATTTCAGATTTCTACTTCTAAATGTCACATTTAATTGCCATTTACTAAAACTGGTATTTCTTGTAAAATTTACTAGCAATTTCTGACAATGGTGACAATAGTTTACAATGCACCATTTTATTTTTATTTTTTAATTATACAAATCCTTCCAGGGACAAATAATTGAGCTGATTATGTCTCATTCTCACTGACATAGTTTTTTTTTCCCCCCTTCTTCATTCTCTCCTCAACCTGTCAGACCAGGATGTCATAATGTCACAGGATTAGACAGTCTTTTATTTAATGTGCTGAAAGTGTCCTGTCCTGAAGCCAAGACTTTTCAGTGACAATACAGTACATTTGATCTGACGTCAAAGACTCAAGGAAATCAACAGCGTACCAGTAATACAACATGTGATCTTTTCCATTTCAACTGCAGCCACATTTTTCAAATGAATCAAATACTTTCTGAAAGTTAAGCGTATCAAACAACTTCACTAATGTAATATTAATGTCAAGATCATGAAGTGGGGCATTTCATTACACCCACATGCTGTAAATTTATCTGGATTTTCAGGAGTTTAAAGTGTTCTGAAATCCTAAACGATAAGCTTTAAAATAAACCAACAACCAGGGTTATGATAGTTAAACTAAAAGCACAGAGAACATTTTCACTACTTTTAAATAAAATAAACACAAGCATGAGCTGAAATATAAACAAAAAACCCTGAAAATTAATAAAAACTATATAGAGACTGAATTATATGAAATGGGACCTTTTATTATTAATATAATAAACAAAAAATAATAAAAATGACAAAAACACAACACAATTAAACAACACACTAAAATGTTCATTTTATTCAAAATATTCCATTTTTATTAATAAAATTCTAATAAAAAATAAACTATAATATCAATTACACTGAAATACAGAAACAATTTTTACGAAATAGTATAGAATCAGATATATTTACAAAATAAAGAATAAATATACTATAATACTGTTCAGTCTGTTGTCAATTTGTACAATTTGGATAGATATATATATATATATATATATATATATATATACACACACACACAAACACACATACACACTGTCAGTCAAAAGTTTGGACACACCCTCTCATTTAATGTTTTTAAAGAAGTGTCTTCTGCTCATCAAGGCTGCATTTATTTGAGCAAAAATACAGAAAAAAACAGTAATATTGCAAAATGTTATTACAATATAAAATGATGGTTTTTATTTAAATATACTTTACAATATAATTTATTCCTGTGATGCAAAGCTGAATTTTCATCAGCTGTTACTCTAGTCTTAAGTGTCACATGATCCTTCAGAAATCATTCTAATATACTGATTTATTATTTGAATTATCAAATTTTTTGCAACCTGTGATTTGTTTTTTCAGGATTCTTTGATGAATAACAAGTTAAAAAGAACAGCATTTATTCAAAATATAAATCTTTTCTAACAATGTAAATCTATGCTATCAGTTTTTATTAATTTAACACATCCTTGGTGAATAAAAGTATTAATTTCTTTCAAAAAATAAAGAAGAAAAATGTACTGACCCCAAACTTTTGAACAGTAGTGTATATTGTTAGAAAAACTTTCTGTTTTAAATAAATGCTGTTCTTTTTTAACCTTTTATTGATCAAAAAATCCTGAAAAAAGTATCACAGGTTCCAAAATAAATAGCACTGATAATAAATCAGTATATTAGAATGATTTCTGAAGGATCATGTGACACTGAAGACTGGAGTAACGATTCTGGAAATTCAACTTTAATTACAGATATAAATTAAATTTTAATATATATTAATATAGGAAAACATTGATTTACATTGTAATAATATTTCACAATATGACATTTTTTTCTGTATTTTTGATCAAGTGAAAACAGCCTTGATAAGCATGAGAAACTTCTTTAAAAAACATTTTATGAGAGGGTGTGTTCCAACTTTTGACTGCTAGTGTACGTACACAAACACACACACACACACACACACACACACACACACACACACACACACACACTTTCGCTTTTTTCATTAAACACAGAGTACAGTGAAATACTTTATGTGCTTATCTGATGCAAGCTTGGGGATTTATCTCTAAAAACACTTTAATTAATGGACATAAATTAATCAGGACAAGCGTGATTATATCAAACAGCATAAAAGGCAATTTTCACATGATGACCGGCTAAAGCACAAGCCTGTTTACATAAAGACATGTACACTTCACTAAACCAGCAGTTTACTAGTTTGACCAGCTGGTGGAGCCAACAACTAAACTCAATCTTCTGTTATAAATCACCACATGCTCACCATTGGGGTTCAGCCAGAGAAATGCATTACGGCAGTGAGAAACCTCAGCAAAAGCTCAGAAACATTTTCAGTCATTGGTTAATGAATAAACAGCTTGCAACTCAAATAGTGTGCGGAAATAAATTCTCTCAGATAATATTCCGCATACACACTGGCTATAATCTTTTTTTTTTTTTACCGGTTATTGTATATGCTTATTTCCATAATTTTCTACAGTTATAAGTAGAGGTATCAGACAAGAAATGCACTTATACACAAACTTTTCAAGGGTTCTTCAGTCATACTGGCATTTCTACAGTGTGAAACTATCAAATACAACACAAACAAGCAGGCACTGAACAACCGAATTAAAACTGATTATTAAAATTAAAAATAAAATTACTGCAGAATACATAAACATGCTTAAAACATGACAAATAGCTTACTTCACTGATAAATATGATATTTTCAGACATGACAACACTTTATAATAACTCGCATAGTTATTAACAAAACATAAAATCACTATAATTGGCATAATTTAACAGCTAGTAATGCAGGAAAATCCAAAAAATATATTATTATACATTCATAACACTCACAAATTTCTTTATTCCAGTTTAATTTAAGCATTATATTATGTTTGGTAATGTTACTAGAAAGTCTATGTGAGTTATGTAATCAGATTACTTTTTTCAAGTAACTAGTAAAGTAACGCATTACTTTTTTAATTTAGAAAATATCTGAGTTACTTTTTTTTAAAAAGTGTCTTTGCTGCTTTTCTTTGTTGATCCAATTCAACCATACTAATAAGCAAAAATCATTTGCGCTTCATTTTTCTCATTGCTGAAAAGTGTTGAACTTCCTTCTCCGAAGCAGACGGGAATTTGCTTTTCTTTCAGCCTTAGGCTTATTCATTTCACTTTTTGGTGTGAAAGGGCTTTTACATTTGCTAAAAATGGAATTTCGTGTATTAAAAACAAACAAGCAAGCCCTGCCCAGATTTAAAAAGTAACAAAAAAGTAACGCAACGCATTACTTTCCAGAAAAAGTAACTAAGTATCGTAATTAGTTACTTTTTTAAGGCAGTAACGCAATATTGTAATGCATTACTGTTAAAAGTAACTTTCGCCAACACTGGTTACCAGCATAATTTACATGCTAAAAAAATGTTGTTTCAACCCAAAAAAGTAAAGCAACTTTAAGTCAACTCAAATAGTTTCACCTAAGTTGAATCAAAATGATGTCAGCACAAACACTTTTTTTAAAAGTTTAAACAACATTTTTAATGTATAAAAAAACACATATACTACCTCAAATAAAAAATAATAATAAAAATAAAAATAAAACCCTGTAGGCTGTATTTATATAGGTCTTTCTTTGAGCATCAAATAGCTTATGTGACATTGGCCCTGCAGGCCTAATAACTGTAATCCTGAATGAATATTTGTGAATAACCGAAGACTTATTAAGTTACCTGAAAGCTTCACAGACTCAATTTTCACACAGGAACACCTGTTATTGATTCAACAACAGCATCTCATGGCGCAAGCCGTTTACAACTTAAAAAAAGCTTAAAACTATCGCCAGTTGCAGTGTAAAAGATTATTAAGGTGCAAAGAGGGTTTATACGTGTCTTACTTTCGGATGATTATGATGATTAGATGATGATTTTGTGTTTGTTCAATGTAATCCAGTATTCATGGCAAAATTAGCGGGAACTATACAATTATTATGAGCGGAAGATCAACGTGAATATTAGGAGCGCTATATCTAGCAGTGCCCTCTGCTGATCAAAACAAACACCACGCGAAATGAACGCCACAAGTGTATGTCAAAAGTTTTACCATTAGCAGCTTCGTGTTTCATATGTATTATGTACACATTATAAAAGTTACAAATAATGATAGCCTTCAGTAAATCAGATCACATTTTTTGATTCATTATTTTCCAAAAAGAGTCGGCTCATTCGAGTCACTCACTATTTTCCAAAAAGAGTCGGCTCATGCGAGTCACTCACTATTTTCCAAAAAGAGTCGGCTCATTTGAGTCACTCACTATTTTCCAAAAAGAGTCGGCTCATTCGAGTCACTCACTATTTTCCAAAAAGAGTCGGCTCATTCGAGTCACTCACTATTTTCCAAAAAGAGTCGGCTGATTTGAGTCACTCACTATTTTCCAAAAAGAGTCGGCTCATTCGAGTCACTCACTATTTTCCAAAAAGAGTCGGCTCATTCGAGTCACTCACTATTTTCCAAAAAGAGTCGGCTGATTTGAGTCACTCACTATTTTCCAAAAAGAGTCGGCTCAATCGAGTCACTCACTATTTTCCAAAAAGAGTCGGCTGATTTGAGTCACTCACTATTTTCCAAAAAGAGTCGGCTCAATCGAGTCACTCACTATTTTCCAAAAAGAGTCGGCTCATTCGAGTCACTCACTATTTTCCAAAAAGAGTCGGCTGATTTGAGTCACTCACTATTTTCCAAAAAGAGTCGGCTCATTCGAGTCACTCACTATTTTCCAAAAAGAGTCGGCTCATTTGAGTCACTCACTATTTTCCAAAAAGAGTCGGCTCATTCGAGTCACTCACTATTTTCCAAAAAGAGTCGGCTCATTCGAGTCACTCACTATTTTCCAAAAAGAGTCGGCTGATTTGAGTCACTCACTATTTTCCAAAAAGAGTCGGCTCAATCGAGTCACTCACTATTTTCCAAAAAGAGTCGGCTCATTCGAGTCACTCACTATTTTCCAAAAAGAGTCGGCTCATTTGAGTCACTCACTATTTTCCAAAAAGAGTCGGCTCATTCGAGTCACTCACTATTTTCCAAAAAGAGTCGGCTCATTCGAGTCACTCACTATTTTCCAAAAAGAGTCGGCTGATTTGAGTCACTCACTATTTTCCAAAAAGAGTCGGCTCAATCGAGTCACTCACTATTTTCCAAAAAGAGTCGGCTCATTCGAGTCACTCACTATTTTCCAAAAAGAGTCGGCTCATTCGAGTCACTCACTATTTTCCAAAAAGAGTCGGCTGATTTGAGTCACTCACTATTTTCCAAAAAGAGTCGGCTCAATCGAGTCACTCACTATTTTCCAAAAAGAGTCGGCTCATTCGAGTCACTCACTATTTTCCAAAAAGAGTCGGCTGATTTGAGTCACTCACTATTTTCCAAAAAGAGTCGGCTCATTCGAGTCACTCACTATTTTCCAAAAAGAGTCGGCTCATTCGAGTCACTCACTATTTTCCAAAAAGAGTCAGCTGATTTGAGTCACTCACTATTTTCCAAAAAGAGTCGGCTCAATCGAGTCACTCACTATTTTCCAAAAAGAGTCGGCTCATTTGAGTCACTCACTATTTTCCAAAAAGAGTCGGCTCATTCGAGTCACTCACTATTTTCCAAAAAGAGTCAGCTGATTTGAGTCACTCACTATTTTCCAAAAAGAGTCGGCTCAATCGAGTCACTCACTATTTTCCAAAAAGAGTCGGCTGATTTGAGTCACTCACTATTTTCCAAAAAGAGTCGGCTGATTTGAGTCACTCACTATTTTCCAAAAAGAGTCGGCTCAATCGAGTCACTCACTATTTTCCAAAAAGAGTCGGCTCATTCGAGTCACTCACTATTTTCCAAAAAGAGTCGGCTCATTCGAGTCACTCACTATTTTCCAAAAAGAGTCGGCTGATTTGAGTCACTCACTATTTTCCAAAAAGAGTCGGCTCAATCGAGTCACTCACTATTTTCCAAAAAGAGTCGGCTCATTCGAGTCACTCACTATTTTCCAAAAAGAGTCGGCTGATTTGAGTCACTCACTATTTTCCAAAAAGAGTCGGCTCATTCGAGTCACTCACTATTTTCCAAAAAGAGTCGGCTCATTCGAGTCACTCACTATTTTCCAAAAAGAGTCAGCTGATTTGAGTCACTCACTATTTTCCAAAAAGAGTCGGCTCAATCGAGTCACTCACTATTTTCCAAAAAGAGTCGGCTCATTTGAGTCACTCACTATTTTCCAAAAAGAGTCAGCTGATTTGAGTCACTCACTATTTTCCAAAAAGAGTCGGCTCAATCGAGTCACTCACTATTTTCCAAAAAGAGTCGGCTCATTTGAGTCACTCACTATTTTCCAAAAAGAGTAATAGAAATACGTTGCTTGTCATTATTTCAACACATTCAATATAGACGAAAAATAAATCAATTAAAAAAAAAAATAAAAACATTCACAATTCGGGAAAAATATGATTTATTTTGGCGTGGGAAATTGCTATGATATAATGTTCACTGCTATTTTAAAATAATTTTTATTTTTTTTATTTAGTGACAACTGGCATAATAAATACGAAAATTATACAAAATAATAATAACAACAACAATAAACAATAATGAAGAGCATCTACATAACATGTAACAAGTAACTCACAAAACAAAAGAAAAATAAAATAAAGAGAAAATTAAATCAATATTATTTAAATAATAAAAATATTATGTATATATGTAACAGAAGTAATAAATCAATAAATACACCTAAAATAAACACTTCATCAAAGAATATAATATAATTTTTGATTTGAAGATTATAGATAAAATAATAATAATAATAAAGAAAAAAAACACTATATATATATATATATATATATATATATCTAAGCAGACAAATATTTTCAAATCAAAAATTATATTTTTTATCTTAAAACAGCATGGCAATTCTTTGATGAAGTGTTCATTTTAGGTGTATTTATTGATTTATTACTCCTGTTAAATTTATATATATATATATATATATATATATATATATATCCTATTGGTTTCAGCATAGCAGCAAATAAAATCTTTTAAATAAAAAAATTGGACAAAGACAGGGGGTTTAAATACAAAAATGTAACGCATTGGAACAATACTTTTGTGCAACTTTAAAACAAAATATATAGAGTATATATAAATATACTAGACAAAAATATACATAACCAACAAATAAATTAAATACAATAAAATAAAATACATACATAAACACAAAAAAATAATAATACAAATAAATAAATAAATAAAATAAAAGGCCTTGCCAAATCACAATAACTTATATTTATCAAACAAATACACAGTTTTAACAGCTTTTTTGTTTGCACTCTCCTTAATAGTGCTTATATAAATATCTAATTCTTTACATACCACAGAGAAAAGAGGTTTCTGATTGCTGAATTTACAACGATGTATATGAAACTTAACAAGTATAACAAGATTGATAATGCAAGCTTCGTTTTCCAACTTCTTGTCATAGTTCAAAAAGCCAAATATTACATGTTCATATAATAGAAGAAACTTTGACAACACTTTGGCATGTATAAACCTAGAAACCTCCCACCAAAGCCTCTTTGTGTACTGACAATGCCAAAAAATATGAGGTACTGTTTCTGGATGTAATGTACAGAATGAACAATTTACATCAATATCTTTAATAAATCTGGTTAAAAAATGCTTTGTTAATTATCAAATAGTATTTTGATGGCAGTAGCTTCTAATGACGTCATTGTCCCGCCCGACGTCCAACTAACCGGAAATGTCTGTGCGGCCAACGCCAAAATATTAAAAAAAAAAATTCAGATGACATCATACGTTGTTTTAAAAATCAAATATTGCGAGACACAAAATGTATCACATGCATGCATTACTAAATGTGAAGTTATTTTAAAAAGTCTTAATTCGATCACGGCTCTGTGGCCAGAGAGCGGAGTCATCGGACCAATCCGAGGCGTCGCTGAGCATCACGTGACGCCATCAGGAAGTGACCCCGAGTGACAGTTCCTCCCTGGGTGAGATGTTGTACGGTGTCCGGTGAGCGGAGCGCTGCTGTCCTGCGTTCATTGTGAACGAGCGATTCTAACCTGCAAACTTTACAAGCGGCAGTCCGTTTGCGTTCAGCAGCTGTCACTTAGAGCTCTCATCTGCAGGTAAGAGCGCGATTAAACCGCTCGTTTCCCTGACAACAGCAGCGGTTGCCGAGGAAACACCAGTGCGAGACTGCGCCTAGTTTCATGAACGCAAACAAAACATACAGAAAAAACATCAATATATGAACACATTCGGATATACTGAGGTATTTAACGCGTGTAATGTGTTTCCAATGAATACTATCAACTCTTCTCAACGCCTTAGACACAAAACATGATGTTTTTTCTAAAACCCGGCCGGTTAGCATCACAGCTAATGCTAAATGATAACTGACTCACAGTCAGTCGGGTGTTGTTGACTGATGGATGTTGCTGTGTTTACACGTGGACAGGTTTATCTGCCTGCTAACAGGACGATCTGATTCTGTTTGTGTCACTTTTTTTTTGTTTTTGTCACGTAATATTAGTGCATTTAAGGTGAGACACTGCAGGTGAATAGGGTAACAAATTAACTAATAGTTATCGCATTACTTACCAATTTGATTACATGATAATTGGAAAAAAAATTGTATTACAGATTTTGTAAAATGTCAGGTTTAAATATGCAAATGAGCCATTGTTTGTTGAAATATGCACTAGTTTGTATACATTTCTAGTACAAAAATCAACACTGGATGAAGCCAGTTTCAAATTCTTGTTTAATTTGCCATATTAGAGTCAGATGTTTTACAGAGGGGATTTGGGGATGTCATTGTGTCACATAATTCAGTAAATGCTTAGAACAGACAAAAAACAGTGTATTTTTTACAATTTTTGGGGGGAATAAAGTGTTGTATATAATCAAGCAAAATATAAATGAACAAATCCCTCTGTAAAAACCTTCAGGATATAGGCAGGAATAAAAATGTAAAGTTTGGTGTGTGTAAGTGCTACTGAAGTGGAGATTTATGTCTCAGTGTAGGAGAAAAAACTCATTTTGAGAAAACGGGCTTTAAAAATGTGTATTGTACTTGAAATCTATTGACACAAATATATAAAGTGCTATAAAAGAATCACTTAACAGTGTCTTTTGGATGTTTTCCTTCCACTAGTCTGAAAACACACTTTATGAAAAACCAAAATGCCCAAAATCTCAAATTTGACAGGTGACTGAAAAAACAGTTTTTGCCTGCAGTGTCTCGCCTTAATAATATAGTTCAGCGCAAAACGTTTGTTTTCACTAAAATGTGGATTTTATGGTTGTTCAGTTGATGTTATAGCACACCAGAGATACTAGTTCTTTCACCAGTTCGCACACTAATTACAGTGTAGGCTTTAGAATGAAAGTCTCATATTTTCCCACAAACCTGAATCAAACAAAAGCCTTTAGAATTATCAAGCTTTCACTAAATGCTCATAATCCTATAAGCTGCCAATAAAAACAATTTTTTGTACATCACATGTGACCCTGGACCACAAAACCAGTCATAAGGGCCAACTTCTTGAAAGTGAGATATATAAATAAGTGAATATGTTTACCCTTGATGTATGGTTTGTTAGGATAGGACAATATTTGAAAATCTGAGGGTGCAAAAAAATCTAAATACAGGGTTCCCCAGAGGGCATGGAATTTCTGGAATATCATGGAATTTTAAAAGGTCTATTCCAGACATTGAAAATGTTCTTTTTATATACCGTTTTTTTTTTTTTTTCCTTCATGGAATTGTTTTACATGTTTTGTCTATTTTCATGGTTAGGCTATTTTTCAGCACCGTTTTATTCCTTTTCCGCACGTCAACTGGCAATCACTTAAGTCAAATGCAGTCACCAGGGTGTACCTGATAACTAAGGCAAACATGCCTGAAAAATGTAAATTTCAAGAGGTTTGGCTACAAAATTACCACTTCAAAGACTGGATGTGAAAATTAGATGATAGAAAAGCAAAAACAAAATGTGAAGAAGTAAAAAAAACAAAAAAAGCAACACTGAATGATGAACTTGATTACAAATAGAAAATCCTGTTTCTAAAAAAAGAAAAAAAATAAAATAAAAAAAAATAAAAAACATAAATTAATTTCTGTAGAAATGGTACAGAAAAAGCCTGATACAAACTCACAATTCAGAGTTTATATAAATAAAGTCAAAATTGTGAGATAAAAAGTCGCAGTTGTGAGTTATAAAGTCAAAAATGCATGATATAAACTCATAATTGAGAGTTAAGTCAGAATTGTGTGATATAGAAATTCTGTGAACATTTCAGTGTTTTTTTCCCTCAGAAATGAGTTTATATCTCACATTTCTGAGAAAAAAAGTCAGAATTGCAAGTTTTATCTTTCTTTTTTTTATTTAGTGGCAGAAACGGGCTTCCATAGTTTTGTACTAAAAATGTCGTTAAACAAAGTAAATAAAGCTTGCAAATAGATGGATCCGTTCATTATAGGTCATGGAAATTCAGCTTTTTAGTCAGTGAAAGTCAGGGAATTTGACATTTGGCGAAGAGTGGAAAAATCGTCTTTATTACTAATCAAAAAATAACTTTTGATACAATTAAAGTAAGAAATTGGCAAAATATATTCATGGAACATGATCTTTACTTAATATCCTAATGATTTTTGGCACACAAAAAAAGCAATAAATTTGACCCTTACAATGTGTTTTTGGCTATTGCTACAAATATACCTGCGCTACTTAAGACTGGTTTTGTGCTCCAGGGTCACATATGTGTTCTGATTATCTAAATACCTAAATACTTATTATGTTATTACATATTGGGGTCATCCCTAGTCAAATCAACCAAATCTAAGAAGCTAAAGTTTTTTTTTGGATTCTGGTTATATTTTTTCTAAAGAAAGACAAACATAAATAATGCTGAAAGCCAAAATATTAAATGTCACGGATGAATATTTACTGAGTAATGCATTGTTTTGTAGAGGGTCAAAATGACAATTTTACAATTTTTACAATTATACAAAGTCTTGAATAGTTTGTGGAAAAGTACTTAAAGATGGCAGCATCATTATGTTATTTTTACACAGAGATCGGTAGCTCCATTAGTAAAATCTGCAAGTCTTTTTTGCATTATATGTCTGTGGTGACAGTTCAAAAATGTGTGTTTTTCCAAAGTTTTGCTTGTAACTTAAGAAGCATTATAAGCATATATCTTAATATCCTTTTATATTCTGGCTCTTAGCAAGCTTTTCTTTTAGTATCTTCATTTTTAAGGCCCCAGCATGGTTCATTTTCCAAAGATACTGGGGTCTTAATTTGGCTCCATGAGTAAATTGTTGAATTTTACTCATTTTAATGGTCTAAAATATAACCCACTTTGCATTCAGCTGATGCTAATTGTATTTAAAGGGGGATGTCTGAAGAACAAATAACGTTGATACTAGCTGATACTGTTTCCTTTTATCAAAACAACAAAAATTGCATAGATCTTACCTGTCGAAGTGGCAAAAATGTTCTTTTCCCCAAAAGATATTGAAGTTACACTGCTGTGCAAAAGTTTGGGATCAGTAAGATCTTTTAAAGATTTTTTTTGTTTTTTTTTAAAGTCTCTTTAATGCTCATCAAAGTTCAACTTATTTGATCAAAAATACAGAGAAATGTAATATTATGAAATATCATTGCAATTCAAAATGACAGTTTTTTTATTTCAATATGCTTTAAAATATAATTTATTTCTGTGATGCAAAGCTGAATTTTCATCAGCCATTACTGCAGTCTTTAGTGTCAAATAACCGTTCAGAAATCATTCTAATATACTGATTTATTACTTGTATGATTAATGTTGGAAACAGTTGTGCTGCTTAATATTTTTTTGGAATCTGTGATACTTTTTTCAGGATTCTTTGATGAATAATAAAAAAAAAAAAGAACAGCATTTATTCAAAATAGAAATCTTTTCTAACAATAGAACTCTTTACTATCACTTTTTATCAATTTATCACATCCTTGCTGAATAAAAGTATTAATTTCTTTCAAAGAGAGAAAGAAAGAAAAAAAGTACTGACCCCAAACTTTGAACAAGGTGTTTATTGTTACAAAAGTTTTCTATTTTAAATAAATGCTGTTCTTTTTAACGTTTTATTTATCAAAGAATCCTGAAAAAAAGTATCACAGGTTCCAAAAAAATATTAAGCAGCACAACTGTTTCCAAAACTGATAATAAATCAGTATATTAGAATGATTTCTGAAGGATCATG
This sequence comes from Cirrhinus molitorella, assembly GCA_033026305.1. Lineage (NCBI taxonomy): Eukaryota > Metazoa > Chordata > Actinopteri > Cypriniformes > Cyprinidae > Cirrhinus > Cirrhinus molitorella. The sequence continues at coordinate 1,315,315 of CM065118.1, forward strand.
TGACACTCAATACTGGAGTAATGATGCTGAAAATTCAGCTTTACATCACAGGAATAAATTATATTTTAAAGTATATTAAAATAGAAAACAACTATTTTAAATTGCATTAACATTTCACAATATTACAGTTTTTTCTGTATTTTTAATCAAATAAACACAGCCTTGATGAGCAGAAAAGTCTCCTTTTAGAAAGCATTAAAAATCAGACTGATCCCAAACTTTTGAGTGGCAGTGTATGTCAACATGCTTTGAGAAGTTTAGAAGTTTTGGTATCTCAATAGGGTTATTGAGCAGATGTCGTTCGTTCCCGTCATGTTTTTGCCGTTGGCATGGGTCATATGACAGTATATCTAGTGCACTCAGTAGTTGACTCTATAAACGTCGTGCTCCAGCTCTTGCAGCAGATGGCAAAGTGTTTGCTCTTGAAAATCCAGAGAAATTACAGCAAACATGTCTATGGCAAGAAGGAATTCATGCACTCCTCGGGTGAGTGAGAAACCACTAATTGTCCATGGCCTGTTTTCTTCTAGATATTTATTAGTCATGTTTAATCTTCGCTGTAATGTAAATATTGAGCTTTATTAGATGACCAGAGCTCACCATGTGCGTCGATCGCTGTGGTTTCTTCATATGTGGTTTTGAGCTGCTGCTGTTGTTGTTCTCAAGCTGAAGACGTTTAATGCGGTGGAAGACTGTTCTTCATCATCGAAGTCAAAGTAAAACACTGTGGTCCAGTGCTTTCTCTCTTCCTCCATCTTCTCCTTTCAGAAGTGTTAGGTGTCAGAAGTACAGCAGGTTTAGAGAACTCAACTCGGCTGAATGTGTTTTTGAGGCATGTGATGTTGAGCTTTGGGTCTGTGGTGATCAGGTCGCTGTTGTACTGAATGTCATTTGCCGTTTTCTCAACAGAGATCCGTTTGTGTGGTAAAGCACATGACTTTTCCTGCAGTCTCACCCGCCAGAAGCGAATGGGTGTTTGTTCAGCCAGACTCCGGATCTGAGATGTTTAACAGACCCAAACCTGGGGCCAGTTGCATAAACATAGCCACTTTGTTAAGACGGTTTCTTAAGAACTAGTTTGACCAACTAGCAGTTAACCAAGAGGTAATCAGTCTTACCCTTCGGATTCAAATTAGACCAATCTACCATTTTGTAAATAAATATAAGAAGTTAATGACCAGTCTGACCAAAATGAGATGACTAACTTTTTAAGACTAGTCTAAGCAGTTTATGCAACTGGCCGCTCATTAAAAATGAATGTGAAATTAAAAGACAAAACCAGAAATAATGACACAACACTGAACTTGACAGAATTTTCCTTTTTATTTTAATTTCAGTTAAGATTTTTTTAAATATAATTTAGTTCAGTTTTTTTTTGTTGCCATTTTTATAATATTTTTAATTTCTATATAGTTTTTTTTTATTCATGTTTATTCAGTTGTACTTCTACAAATTTTCAAGTTAAAGTAAAATAAGAAATGTCTAGTTGTTAGTTGCCTTGCAACTACATGAAAAATTAAGTTTTATTTTATTACAGTTTATTTTTAATACTTTTTATTTATGTATTTTTTATCTATTAATTTTAAATTTCAATAAAGTTATGATATTTATTTTTTAATACGTCATAATTTGTATTAATTTTTTATATTACTTTGACTTTATATTACTTACGTTGACTATTGTCTAACAGCATTGCCCGATTTGGCTCTATTTCGTCGTCAAAAATGATCCAGAGATGATGTCCATTCATAAAGACAGTCACTTGCGTCATTTCTGAATGAATCAGCTGTTCAAATGAATCAAATGAATATGATTCAGTACTTAAATCAGTGACTTACCAGCAGTTGTTTCATTTTTAAAGTATCTTTTCAGTTATTTAAATAATTTAACATTTCTGTATTCAAAACGGTATATTTAAAACATTAATCTCAACATGATTTTATGAATTTGATTGCCCTCATGCCACTTCTGAGTCTCATTAAGCATATGAAAATACTCTGAAGTACAAATAAATTTAGTTAATACTGATTTCATTTGTTTGGTAACTTGTGCTTATTCTACTTGTTCTGATTCTGCTGTTTTAGTTAAACATATAAATATTATAAATATATATTTTTTAATTTTAACATAAAAGATTACATACTTTCAATAAAAAAAATGCCATTATAAAGGTAAATGCCCCTGAAAATCTTGTAATTAGAAGATTTTTTTTTTATTATTGTTTGATTTAGATGGTGCTCCTACATTTTTTAAGTTAGGAGCACAAGTACTTCTAAAAAGAAAAGTAAGCGTAGAGCCCTGTTCAGGTGCGTTTATTTAGGGTTGAAGCTGAATTCCGGAGGAAAATGGAATGGCTAGAGTTAAGAACCCCTGGTTTAGATGTAAATATATCTTTGGCTGTCATGACAGGTCTTGTGCATGTGGTGGGTCAGGCCTGTTGTGAGATAAATGGTGTGTTTATGTGTCTCAGCTGCAGAGCAGTGTGATCAGCAGGATGAGTTCAGACGGAGGCGGTAAGCCCGTGAAGGTGGGCTCGCTGGTGGAGGTGATCGGTAAAGGGCAGCGTGGGACCGTGGCGTATATCGGCGCCACCCTGTTCGCCTCGGGGAAATGGGTGGGAGTGATTCTGGACGAAGCCAAAGGGAAGAACGACGGAACGGTGCAGGGAAAACGTTACTTCACCTGTGAGGAGAATCATGGGATATTCGTCAGACAATCTCAGGTAAGAGTCAAGAGATATATCAGTTATAATCAGTGTTGGGGAAAGTTACTTTTAAAAGTAATGCGTTACAATATTGTGTTACTCCCTAAAAAAGTAACTAATTACGTTACTTAGTTACTTTTTATGGAAAGTAATGCGTTACAGTGTTGCGTTACTCCCTAAAAAAAAAAGTAACTAATTACGTTACTTAGTTACTTTTTATGGAAAGTAATGCGTTACAATATTGCGTTACTCCCTAAAAAAGTAACTAATTACGTTACTTAGTTACTTTTTATGGAAAGTAATGCGTTACAATATTGCGTTACTCCTTAAAAAGTAACTAATTACGTTACTTAGCTACTTTTTATGGAAAGTAATGCGTTACAATGTTGTGTTACTCCCTAAAAAAAAGTAACTAATTACGTTGCTTAGTTACTTTTTATGGAAAGTAATGCGTTACAATGTTGCGTTACTCCCTAAAAAAGTAACTAATTACGTTACTTAGCTACTTTTTATGGAAAGTAATGCGTTACAATGTTGCGTTACTCCCTAAAAAAAGTAACTAATTATGTTACTTAGTTACTTTTTATGGAAAGTAATGCGTTACAATGTTGCGTTACTCCCTACAAAAGTAACTAATTACGTTACTTAGTTACTTTTTATGGAACGTACTGCGTTGTGTTACTTTTGCGTTACTCTTTAAATCTGGGCAGGGCTTGCTTGTTTGTTTTTAATATAAAAATGTTAGATTCTTATCAAATGTAAAAGCCCTTTCACACCAAAATTAAATGAAGGGAATAAGCCTAAGGCTAAAGGAAAATTAAATTGACGTCTGTACAGTAGAACTGTAGGAAAAGAAAGTTCAACACTCTTCAGCAATGAGAAAAAAAGCAGAAATGTTAATCTAAAGTAAGTTTTGCTTATTAGTACACTGCAAAAAAATGCTTTTCTTACTTAGATTTTTGTCTTGTTTCCAGCCAAAATATCTAAAAATTCTTAAATCATTAAGGATTTTCTAGACAAGTAAAAATTATTGTCTTGTTTTTTCTGAAAACAAGACAAATTAAGTGTTTTTTGCTTGAAAAAAAAAAATCTCCCAATGGTGTAAGCAAAATAATCTTGTTTTCTGTTTGAAGTAATTTTTTTTTCTTACCCCCACTGGCAGATTATTTTGCTTGTTCTAAGCAAAAACTCACTTAATTTTGACTTTTTTTTTCTGAAAACTAGAAAATAATTAGTGACCAATGCATAAACATTTATTTGTGCCTGTAGCGTCACATTCATAAAGTCAAGAACAAAACACAAATGACTCATGCAGTATATTCTAGGGCTGCACGATTAATCGAAGGCGATTGTCATGCGCATGTCAGTGAAGCCGGTTGTGTAATCAGCAGTAAATCTCCAGCACCTGTGTTCAGGTGGAGCGGCATGTACTACACAGAGCCGTACTCCACAGAAAAGATACGCTGAATCGCGTTCATTATCGCAAACGATTTAATCGGGCGATTATGAAATCGAAAGAAATCGTTTGCGATAATGACAGCTGTTTGCGTAGCTTCTCCGTGAACTATGGCTCTGTGTAGACATGCTGCTATACCTGAAAGCATGTGAAAATATCACATTTAATAACGTTTTTACTCCAAACTCACTTCATATTATAATATTTATATCAGTCGAGTGTTTGAAATAAATCTTTCTGTGAGATAGTATAGCTAGGCTATTTACACAGAATAAAGCACGAATAGTATTCTAAGCAGTGATAAAGTCATTGCATTATTATATACTGCATTATAAGGAAAATTATAATCAGAAGAAGTCAGATAAACCATATATTGTTGTAGTCGTGGGTTTAGTAGTCACGTTGAATCAATGACAGCAGTTAAATCTTGTTTATTCAGCTGCAGCGATAGCTAAGATGCATTTCTATTTCTCTTCTTCTGGCGTATTTTGAGTTTCCGCGTGAGAATGAGAGCGCCCTCTGGCCTTCGGATGAAGATTTACTAAACACAGAACAGTGCTTTTCTAAAAGATACGCATGACAATCGCAGCTTTCAATTAATCCCGATTTCGATTTCACTTCGATTAATCGTGCAGCCCTAGTATATTCCACATCTGAAATCATCTCTCAGCTTTGTGTGAGGAACTACTATTGCCACCCAAACCTGAGCTGAAGCCATTGTGTACGATCAGCGCTGGTACATGTTCACTCAGGGTCGGTAGGGATGGACTGAATAAACCAGTCAGAGTGTCATGTGATTGCAGGATTTCCATTCTTCTAAACCTCTTTATCCTGATATTAAGGCCTTACGGGAAACAAGGCTTGTGCTGTTAGCATTTGTCACCTGAACAATAATGTGAATCACACAGACTGACCCAGTTATGTATCTCTTCAGATTCAGCTCATCGATGAAGGAGGCAGCTCTGCCACGTCTCCAGAAACACCTGACTCAGGTGTGTCCAAACTGCTCAAGAAAGGTGAGAGCTTCTCAGATTCCTTCCTCATATTCCTGCTGTGGAAGATAAATGTGTTGTTTAACCAACCAAATAATGCATTTCTTGTCTTTCTGTTCAATATTACAGAAGTCCAGGAGACACCAAAAGCTGTTAAGCAGGTATGAACCAGTATTATAAGTCATTTTGTATACTATAGAGTGGTGGACCTATGACGTTTGCAAAAAATAAGCTGTGTTTAACCAGAGTTCATGAAATTTACGTGTTTTGTCCATCTAGATGTGGATGAATTTTATTCCGTGTTACATGAACCTTATTGTATAAAACTGATATAAATACAAAACTAGAGCCTATTTGGTAATAAACAGTAAGGAGTGAATAAATTAAACAATCAATTAAAAAACTAAAACACATACGAAACCACACATTTCTGTACATTTCGAAATTAGGTGCATTTAAAACTAGGGCTGCACGATTATTGAGGTCAATATTGCGATATGCAATTGTGATTATAATAAATGGTGTCGTTAGTCAACTTGACGGGTTTTTAAGGAGAATGCACACAGAGGTTAGTAATAATACTGAAATGTGTATTTGTAAAACTAAAAATGCTTTCAAAATAAATAATTTTTACAAAATTAAATAACATTTGCATTAACCCTTAAATGCATACATGGGACGTCATTCACTACACCTTTTTCAAACTTGACATCAACTTTCCTAGTATTCCTCAATTTATTTATTATAAACAATATAACAAGAAAAAAATAACAAAATATAAAAGAATATCTGTTTTCTGATATTTTTTTAAAAAAAAACGTATAGTAGTATAAGGTGGCTAGAGACCCGAGGTGTGTAATAGTGTGTTTATTTTTTGTGTGCAAAAATATGTAAATATCTGCTGACTAAATGCATGCAATTGACATTTATTCCTGGAGGAGGCACTGTTTAATTGACAATAATGAGGTGAAGTTTGATGTTTCACTATCGCAGGCATAAAACTAAAGAAGATCATCAGCAGAAGTGTAACTGATTTGAATGCTTTACTGCAGAGCAATTACTGTACACAATAAAACATGAACGTCGCTCTTATTTGATGGTGGATGTGCTGAATTAGCTGCCAGCGATCAAAATATTGATTTAGAAGTCATTGAAAACAAAAGCTTTGAGAATATGGTTGAGATAACGGCGATCGTAAAATTATCTGCTCAAATTCAATCCTCCTAAGTTTCAAAAGGTAACTAAATATGCGTTATTTTATTCTTCTGTAAGGTTCTTAAAATATTAAGAGTTTTTTTGCTATTACAGAAGTTAGAGGTCCATCTGTGATGGATATATGCAATAATGACTGGCCAAACATTCATGCATTTAAGGGTTAATGCAAACTTCTCCAAAGTATAGCTAAATTAAATAAAACAATAAATAAAAACATGAACATTTTCACACAAATAAGATATTTTCAACATTTTGTCCAAATAAACTGGGACATTTATGCAGGATGTAATGTACTCTCTTTAAACTCTTTTGAAGAAAAAAAAAACACTTTTTTTTTCTTTTGTTAGCGGAAAATTTGCAAACTGTTCTCAGAAAGCATGTGTTCTCAAGTCCACGCTTATTTATTTAATATAATCACAACATTTTCCCATCATATAATTGCACAGACTGACATCACGATCACGATTGCGATACGATTAATCGTGCAGCACTAATTAAAAGTCAATAAATCCTTAATGAATATGAATATTTTTAATGAAAAACGAGTCTCCACGTAATATTTAATAAAAATCCAAGCGCATAAAATTATTAAATAACAGCAGAGTGATTATGTTTTTGATTATGGTAAAATGTAATTTATTTTAGTGAATAAAGTACCACACTTCAGCTATCATTTTGTTAGAGTGGTTACACAAAATGTTATTTTATCCTCACTTCTAGAAAATCCTCAGTCTTTCAGCTTTTTAACAGCTTCATTCGGCCGTAAACATTTAATTTTAACGTGGCTTCAAGCACTATGCATCATTTAAAGTTTCTGCGCGACCACATAAAGCCATAAATGTGGTGTTTACGCCGGTTTCACACTGCAAGCGTGAGCAGAGCGTGAGCGGTGGGTGAGCAGCGCATATTTTTTTCGGTGTGCATGTTAACAAATGAGTGCATTCACACCGGTAGCAAGAGTAAATTCTTGTCTATGCCCTCAAATAAAGGGCATAGACAAACGCATAGAACAAGCATAAAATGCACAGAATACATGTCTAGTGTGTTTAATAAGAATCAAAGAAAATTAAGAATCCAAAATATGGAGGCTACAGAAGATATAAACGTGTTTTTAATTATTCAGTTTGGGTGCAAGTATGGTGCACTGAAAAAAATAGCCAGAAAATATTATCCTACATATAAACTGCTTCACTGCAGAATTGAATGTTGTTTTGCATCGAGAAAAGGCTGCTGTGAAGCAGTCTTGGATTGTAAAAAGCGCTATATTAATAAAGGTAAAACAATAACAATGATAATACATGAAAAAAAATAAAAATAAATAAAACATATGTAGGCTCTAGCCTAGCGCTACCCAAATTTTACCTCATTCGTGTGCAGCAATGGATGAAACTGATCGTGGAGGTCAAAAACAACAAAGTGCTTTATCCCATCAATACATATTACAAAGACTTATCGTCAAAGGAAAAGGCCTTGGTTTGCTTCTACAGTTTCATCAGATGGTAATATCAAATTCATATTTATCTGTTATCAGTTTCATAGAGAAAAAATGACTTAGCACAGTGATTACTTTTTTGTACAAAACGCCATAAACGGTGGATGGACTTCCTCTCGACGCTATGGTATAGGGCAGCTATTAAATGGACAAATTTGATGTTCATATGTCTATATCAACATTTATACTGTAGTGAACATCAAACAAAATGATCTTATACTTGTGAAATGATAAGATGTATAAAATGCAAATGTTTCAGAAATGTTTCATTTGCATGTAATTTTCTTCATATATACACCTTTCCTTGTCAATCCTTTTGTATATATAACTGAAACATGAATCGATTTAAGATGAATTTATTTACATAACAAAACAAAACAAACAAACAAAAAAAACGCTCACGCTTGCGGTGTGAAACCGGCATTACACTGGAATAAACACAAAACTAGAGCCAAACTAAAACTGAAATGAAACATTAATAATAAACAGTAGGGAGTGAATAAATGAAATAAATCGCATACGAAACCGAGTATTTCAGTACGTTTTGAAACAAGGTTCATTAACATGAATATTTTTAATGAAAAGCGAGTCTCCACGTAATATTTAATAAAAATCTAGTGCATGAATTTATTAAATAACAGCAGAGTGAGTACGTTTTTGATTATGGCAAAAGTACATTTATTTTAGTGAATAAATCCACACTTCAGCTATCATTTTGTTAGAGTGGTTACACAAAATGTTATTTTATCCTTGCTTCTCGAAACTCCTCAGTCTTTCTGCTTTCTAACAGCTTCATTCGGCCGTAAACATTTAATTATAACGTTTAACGCAGTTTTTACATCAGTAATTAAATGAGCATCTTCCATATGAAACTTGTGGTTGCATTTCGGAGCAAAGTGAGAAAAAAAAAGCATTGTTGAACAACAATATAAAATACAGGGAAGTAATTGGTTATTCTACAAGTAACCTGTATTACAAATTATACTGAAATGAGAAAATACTATAAATAGATCAACTGTTCGGCGTGATGATGTTTAACATCCGTCTTTTTAAAGAAACGTAAGTATAAAAAACTGTAACTGGTGTGTTTTGTGTCGTAGAATAAAATGTGAAAAATCTTTAGCTTGTGTTAACCACAGACCTTATTTAAGGCATTTAACCAAAATCCCATTAAAAAACCCATTAAGTTTTTGCCTGCAAAGTGACGTCATAGTTCCCCCACTCTGTTATAGGTTTTATTAAAATTTTCAATTTGCTTGAATTTTTACTTGTATTTTTACTTTTTAGTTTCTACTTTATTTAAAGTTTTGGTCAATTTGTTTTGTGCTTTTATTATTTATTTATTGCGTGTTTTATATATTAATTAATTTATTTTAATATTACTATTTAAGTTTGATTTATTTTTTATATTAACAGTTAACACATGTTATGTTGCATTTGCAACTAATTAAAAATCAATTTTAGGGCTGGGCTTCCAAACAAAAAAAATGAAAAATATTAGCTACAAAAAAATATGGCCAAGCATATTGGAATAAATATCTTGAAGAGTTCAGATGCAAAAGCCTCTAAATCCATCTGAAGTTTTTTTTAAAGCATTTTTATAAGGCTCCGATGTATAGGTTTCGATGTAAGTAGTGTTACTTCTGATTGGGCTGAGGATGGTATTTTAGCAATTTTGACGTAAAAGTATTTGACGGATGTATAATATGTGTCCAGAGCATTCACTCAGTATCATTATCTCATTTTTGACTGGTTTAGCTGGTTTTGCATCTGAACTCTTCATATATACTGTATATAAGATGAAACTGAAGGTTTTTATGTGTGTTTGGCTGTTTTTGCTAACATGATGAAAAGACTCCAACAGCAAAGAAGGTACATCAGTACTCTTTGGGTTCAGTTCACAATATTGCACTCTTTATTTTAGAGGGTTTTTTGTCCATTGACTTTTTTATTTTTGCCTGTTTGTTTTGGTGGTTTTCACTTCTATGGTGTAAAATTGCAGTTTCCATTCCAACATCTGAATGAAACACCCACGCACCGAACGTATGCATGTTCTCACGTATATCGCATATCATCTTATTGAATGTTTCCATTGTCACCACAATCAGAAACGATGCTGGCTGATTGATGATAAAGATCTTAAATATTCAAATAATTTGAACATCACTGTGTCTGATGCATTACATGACTGCGTCCAGATGAGCAGAACAACGTCATTCAGATGAATTCAACATGAGAAAACACAGTGGTGTGTTGCACTGATAAGGATTGGGTGTAAACATAGATTAAATCAAGATTCAGAATAATTTGGTTGCTCTGAAACTTTAAAATTAATAAACGGAACAAAATGTAAAGGTTTTAAATTAAATAGAGTAGCTTAACTCAAATAAAAAACAGAGGTCAGGAAATCCTGAAGCTCTGAAATGCTTAATTTAATCCTTATTGGTACAGCAATGCTTGTTTTTTTTTTTTTTCATTCAGTGACAGGAACTATTATTTCAATATACACTACCAGGCAAAAGTGTTTGGACCGTAAGATTTTTAATGTTTTCTTAAAGAAGTCTCTTCTGCTCACCAAGCCTGCATTTATTTGTTCCAAAATACAGCAAAAGCAGTAATATTGTGAAATGTTTTTACTATTTAAAATAACTGCTTTCTATTTTAATATATTTTAAAATTTAATTTATATCTGAGATCGAAGCTGAATTTTCAGCATCATTACTCCAGTCTTTAATATCCTTCAGAAATCATTCTAATATGCTGATTTGCTGCTTTTTTTATTATTATTATCGGTATTTAAAACAGTTGAGTACATTTTAATAGAAACAAATACTTTTATTTATGCTTTAAATTGATCTAAAATGATGATAAATACATTACAAAAGATTTTGATTTCGGATAAATGCTGTTCTTCTGAAATGTATTCATCAAAGAAACCTGAAAAACATCTACTCAGCTTTTTCAACATGATGATAAATGTTTCTTGAGCTGCGAATCTGAATATTGGAGTGATTTCTGAAGGATCATGTGACACTGAAGACTGGAGTAATGATGTTAAAAAATCAGCTTTGAAATCACAGGAATATATTAGATTTTAAAATATATTCAAATAGAAAACAGTTATTTTAAATAGTAAAAATATTTCAATTTTTTTTTATAGTTTTTGCTGTACTTCGGATCAAATAAATTCAGGGTTATTGAGCGAAAGAGACTTATTTAAAAAACATGACAAAATCTTAGTGTTCAAAAACTTTTGACTGGGCAAATAAAACTTTAAAATACTCATGATATAGTCATGATACAGTAAATAGTGAATAATCAATATATCGCCCGGCATCAGCCAAAGTTTCCCATGTTGAAGTTCATATCAGTGAGTTTTGTATGAAAACCCGTTTCTGCCACAGAATGAAAAAAAGAAGAGGTAATTACGACATTTTAATTCACAATTTGGACTTTATTCCTCACATTTGCAGGTATAAATCTTGCAATTCAGTTTGAATCACTTTATATGCTAAGTTTATATCCCATAATGCTAAAATAAGTCAGAATTGTAAGATATACACTACCAGTCAAAAGTTTTTGACAGAAAAAACTTTTTAATGTTTTTTAAAGAAGTTTCTTATGATTATCAAGGCTGTTTTCACTTGATCAAAAATACAGAAAAAAATAATAATATTGTGAAATATTAATATGTAAATCAATGTTTTTCTATTTTAATAAACATTAAAATTGAATTTATATCTGTAATTAAAGTTGAATTTCCAGGATTATTACAGTGTCCAGTCTTCAGTGTCACATGATCCTTCAGAAATCATGCTGATTTTTTTTTTTTTGGAACCTGTGATTTTTTTCAGGATTTTTTGATCAATAAAAGGTTAAAAAAATAACAGCATTTATTTAAAATAGAAAGGTTTTCTAACAATAAACACTACTGTTCGGTTTGGGATCAGTAAATTTGTATTCTCTCTTTTCTTGAAAGAAATGAATACTTTTATTCACCAAGGATGTGTTAAATTAATAGAAAGTGCTAGCATAGATGTACATTGTTAGAAAAGATTTATATTTTGAATAAATGCTGTTCTTTTTAACTTGTTATTCATCAAAGAATCCTGAAAAAACAATCACAGGTTGCAAAAAATATTTGATAATTCTAGTAATAAATCAGTATATTAGAATGATTTCTGAAGGCTCACGTGACACTGAAGACTGGAGTAACAGCTGATGAAAACTCAGTTTTGCATCACAGGAATAAATTATATTGTAAAGTATATTCAAATAAAAAACATTGTAATAACATTTTGCAATATTACTGATTTTTGATCAAATAAATGTCTTGATGAGCATAAGAAACTTCTTTAAAAACATTAATTGAGAGGCTGTGTCCAGACCTTTTCTTCTTTTTTATTCATTATTTTATCTCCTGGAGAAACGTGCTTCCATACTTCTGTGGTTGCGGGATAATCTAAATTTCTTGATGCTTTTTGGCTAAAATGTTTACTTTCTGCAGGTCCTCAGTGTTTGTTCCTCTGTTCCTCGATCCGTTCATGCAGTGTTTCTCTTTCTCTGTTAAAATGTCTTTCCTGCTCATTTTCTCTTTGCAATCCCTTCAACTTTGCCCTCTTCTCTCTGTATTCCTGTGTGTGTTGTGCTCCTCCCTCAGCCTCCTATGCGCCGTAGTACCAAGGTGAGCATCAACACTGCAGCAAAGCATTCTGGGAAATATCTGGGCCAATGTGGGTCTTCGTTCGGAATGCAATACTGTTTTAATGTTTGAAATTAAAATCAGTCACAAAATTAAACTAGTATTGTTCGGAAAATTTTCCACAAACTACGGATGCGCATGTAAATGAAGCTTGTGACTGGAAATGATCCATCTTCTCTGAGTTTGTGTTGAAACATGAGCTAGTATTCCCATCCGAACTCAGCCTCACTTAAAATAATCTGCTTTTTTGCACTATGACTCTATGAAATGCTCCCATTAGCATTAATTGATCAGAACAAGACTTGAACTTCTGTAGAGCTGCTTTTTAGTTCAGTTGCTTGATGCAGTTTTGCGTCATTCACATTGTTATTGAACTGAATTGAAACAACAGCGAATCAGAATTGGTCTAAATAATAACTCTTCTGACTTCTGTAGAGCTGTAGAGCAACATTAATACAGTTATTTTCCTGTTGATCACTGTGAAACTGCTTGACTAGATGATTAGATCATCTGAGGTCTAGCTCACTGGCACATGTTTTTATTTTAAAAAGCATTTGTAAACAGGGTTCCCACAGGTCATGGAATTTCTGGAATATCATGGAATTTTAAAAGGTCTATTCCAGTCATTGAAAGTCAGGGAATTTTATATTTTTTTGGTCCAAGTCATGGAATATCAGGGATTTTTTATTGTTGCTTAAAATTTTAGTTTCCATTTATCAAAATGTAATTTTTCTATACTGTATTATTATTATTATTATTATTATTATTATTATTATTATATATATATATTTTTTTTTATTTATTTTTTTATTTTTTATTATTTTTTTTTTTTATTGCATTGTTTCACATGTTTTGCCTATTTTTATGCTGGGAAAATGTCCATTTCAAGAGCTTTGGCTACAGAATGACCACTTCAAGGACTGGGTGTTAAAAGTAGATGATAGAAAAGCAAACAAATGCGAAGAAATTAAATGACTGAATGATTAACAACTTTGAACGATTACAAACAGAAAATTCTTCAGAGCATCTAAACCCATGAATTAAAAAAAAACAAATTATTTCTGTAGAAATAGTAAAGAAATAATAGAAATAGTACAGAAAAATATCAAAGTGCATTTAATGGGTAAAAACTAAAAAAAAAGCCTGTTTCCACCACTGAATAAAAAATCAAACATGTATTGCGACTTCTCTATCTATTTTTTTCTCACAGTTGTGAGATATAAACTCGCAATTCTGAGAAATCAAGTCAGAATTGCATGATATGAACTCGCAATTGTGAGAAAAAAGCCAGGATTGTGAAAAGTCGCAATTCTGTGAACATATCAGTATTTTTTTCTCCTCAGAAATGGTCTTTATAACTCACAATTGCAAGTTTTTTTTGACAGTTCTGAGAAAAAAAGTCAGAATTGCAAGTTTTATTTTTATCTTTATCTTTTTTTTACTAAAAACATCTGTGAACAAGTAAATAAAGCTTGCAAGTGGATGGATCCGTTCATTATAGGTCAAGGAAATTCAGCTTTTTAGTCAGTGAAAGTCAGGGAATTTGACATTTGGCGAAGAGTGGGAACCCTGTGTAAATGTGTAATTTCTCTGTATGGAGACAGTAAGCGTGAGGTTGATATGTGATGTTGTTTGTTGTGCGTAACAGTGGCCCACACCCGGCCGTCTGTCCAGCTCCAGCTCCCTCCCCTCTCTCATTATGGTACGTCCCAGATCTCACCCAAACCTTCACTGAGGTGGACTCACCCGCTTCTGGAGATCTTCACCTATAGACCAATTATCAGTTTGTAAACACTGGAGATGTGCGCGCAGCATGGTTGCAGAAAACCCGGGAGAGATGGCCTTTACGGCTAGAGAATTACACAGATGCAGCACAAAATGTGTAATTTTAAAATATTATAGATTAAATTGATTAGATGTCATTTTCAAAATGTGTCACCCATTGATAAGCACTGTTATTCAGCGAAATTGACATTAGATAGTGAGATAGTCTTACAGATCTTAAACAGGGATGATGTTTTTTGTGGGCGGTTCAATGGTAATCTACGGAGACATGGATTAAAAAGTAAATTTGATTTTATATTTCAAAATTCTGACTTTATTTTCGCAATTCCGAGATTATATCTCACAAAAAAAAACCTCGTCATTTTCTCTTTTCCTCTCGGTTTAGAGTTTATATCTCACACTTATAGCTTTTATTCCCTCAGAATTAACTCACTAGTTTTGTTAAATCGAGTTATAAAGTCCAAATTAGGAGATATAAACTTGCATTTGTGAGAAAATAAAGTCAGAATTGTAAGATAAAATGAATAAATGTTATGTAAAAATGTTAATAGTATAAATAATATTTGATTAAAAGCAGTGATGTTGTGAAATATTTTTAGTATTTAAAATAACCGCTTTCTATTTTAATATATTTTAAAATCTAATTTATATCTGAGATCAAAGATGAATTTTCAGCATCATTACTCCAGTCTTCTATGTCACATGATCCTTCAGAAATCATTCTAATATGTTGATTTGCTCTTCAAGAAACATTTTTTTTTTATTATTATCAGTATTTAAAACAGTTGAGTACATTTTTATAGAAATAAATACTTTTATTTATGCTTTAAATTGATCTAAAATGATGATAAATACATTGCAAAAGATTTTTTATCTCAGATAAATGCTGTTCTTCTGAACTTTATTTATCAAGAAACCTGAAAAAAATCTACTCAGCTGTTTTCAACATGATTATAAATGTTTCTTGAGCTTCATATCTGAATATTAGAGTGATTTCTTAAGGATCATGTGACACTGAAGACTGGAGTAATGATGTTAAAAAATCACAGGAGTACATTAGATTTTAAAATATATTCAAATAGGAAACAGTTATTTTAAATAGTAAAAATATTTCTGTTTTTTACAGTTTTTTTCTGTACTTTGGAACAAATTAATGCAGGCTTGGTGAGCAAAAGAGACTTGACAAAATCTTACTTTCCAAAAACTTTTGACTGGTAGTGTATATTTTACAATCTTTATGAAACTAGGAGATATAAACTTGCATTTGCGAGAAAATAAAGTCAGAATTGTAAGATAAAATGAATAAATGTTATGTAAAAATGTTAATAGTATAAAGATGTCATGCTGTAACTGTAGGGCTAATACAATACATCTCCTATGAACAGCATATGTGAATATAATGTAGACCTATTGTTTAAATCAAATTTATGCTTCAAAAGTGGAGTAATCATAGCAGTTTTTATCCATAGTCTGTCCGTTTAAAGGTCTGCGTTTAGCTTCAAATGCCGTCTTTGACTGCAGTATTTTATTTAAAAAAATAGCATTTTGATTTGGTCATCAAAAGTCATCAAATTTTTCTCTTATTCCATCTATTTTCCACTTGTTACCAGCGTTTTTCTGCAACCACTGTGTGTGCGCAGCTCCAAATGACGTCTACTGATAGTTGGTCTATAATCACACCATCACCGACCCAGTTTACAGCTGCGTTATGATCTGTGCTCAATAGTTTTAAATAAATATTTCATCAAAAAAAATTAAATGTGCTGAAAATGTGCTCAACCTCAGGGCATCCAAGATGTAGATGAGTTTGTTTCTTCATCAGATTTGTATAAATGTGTCATTCCCTCACTTGCTCACTAACGGACCCTCTGGAGTGAATGGGTGCCGTCAGAATGAAAGTTCAAACATCTGATAAAAACATCACAATAATCCACAAGTAATCCGCACCACTCCAGTCCATCAGTTAACATCTTGAGAAGACAAAAGCTGAAACAAATCCATCTTTTAATGTCTAAAATGCGAGTCCAAAATCCATGATAACGCTTCTTTCGGTGAAAAGGTGGTTCAGGAGAGAAATCTGCAGAGATCAAGCACCGTTTACAAGCCAAAACAGCTCTAAACAAATATGTGCTTATTTTTTGATGTGAGAGACAACAGGAGATGGACTTTTTTACTGGAGGAAGCGTTATTATGGATTATGAACTTAGATATTTTAGTTAAAAATGTCTTAAGGCGAGACACTGCAGGCGAATAGGGTAAAAAAATGAACTAACAATTATCACCTTTCTTACCCAGCTGATTGATTACATTGATAATTGCAAACATTTTTTGTATTACACGTTTCTAAAATGTTAGGTTTAAATATGCAAATGAGGCATTATTTATTGAAATATTATTATTATTATTATATATTATTATTGAAATATTTATTGAAATTGCATACATTTCTAGTACAAAAATCTAAACATTGTTTCAAACATCAGTTTCAAAATTCTTGTTTATTTATTCATTTATTTATTTTGTTATTTGGCATATTAGAGTGGCATATTAAATGTTTTTACAGAGAGAATTTTGGGGTATGTCATTTTGCCACTCCATAATTCAGAAAATACTTAGAACAGACAAAGAACAGTATTTTTTTTTTTTTTTTTTTTTTTTGTACAATTTTGGGGAGAATAAAATGTTGTATAAAATCAAGCAAATTATATATGAACAAATCCGTCAGTAAAAACCTTCAGGATATGGACAGGAATAAAAATGTAAAGTTTGTTGTGTGTAAGTGCTCCTGAAGTGGAGATTTATGGCTCAGTGTAGGAGAAAAAACTCATTTTGAGAAAACGGCCTTTAAAAATATGTATTGTAATTGAAATCTATTGACACAAATAGATAAAATGCTATCAAAGAAACCCTTAACAGTGTCTTTCGGATGTTTTCTTTCCACTAGTCTGAAAACACACTTTATGAAAAACCAAAAAGCCCGAAATCTCAAATTTGACAGGTGACTGAAATTGTGTTTGTGCCTGCAGTGTCTCGCCTTAATAATGGATTTGTTTGAGCTTTTGTCTTTGCAAGATGTTAACTGATGGACTGAAGTGGTGTGGATTACTTGTGGATGTTTTTATCAGCTGTTTAGACTCTCATTCTGACGGCACCCATTCACTACAGAGGATCCGTTGGTGAGACAGTGATGGAATGACATTTATATAAATCCTGGTGACCAGAGGATGAGGATATTTTTAACAAATGTTCATTTTTGGCTGAGCTATTCCTTTAGGAAAAGCCTTGGAGATGTCAGAAGTCTGCTGGGTGGTATGAATGACATGTTTTGCGTCATTCGACAATTGTTTGAGATGGCAGCTGTGAACTGGGTCAGTGACATTGCACAGCGGTCACTGAAGCGCACTGTTGTCAGGGGTCTGGTAAGCGCTGCGTGTGAGGGGTCAGAGGTCAGGCAGGACACGTAATTTGCACTCTTGCACCCCGAGAAACAAGGATGTTGTCCACTTGAGAATAACTGTCTGTTTGTCTGCAGGCCGGTCGTCCCTCTGTCGGAGGTGCAGGACTTTCGGAGTCGGTGTTAGCAGAGAATGAGTCCACAGCGTCTTCCCAGATTGCACTGGGAGCTCCTGTCGTACCGCAACCCAGCGGCACACCCAGTGCACCTCCTCCTGCCACCCCAAGCAAGGTCAGTGACCTTTGACCTTTATTACACAGGATCCTCCCTTTGCATTTTGTCATATCAGGGTTCCCGCGGGTCCTTAAAAAGTCTTAAATTTAGTTTATCAAATTTAAGGCCTTAAAAGGTCTTAATTATGATTAGGAGGGTTTTAAATTTTGTTTAAGTGAAGATCAGATTTGTGATTATAGCTTAGTTAATGATTTAACTTCAAAAGGGTATGATTTAGTTCAACATGAGCGCTGCAAGTTCAAGCCTGGTGCTGCGCTGCTTTGTTTACTGCCGTTACCCAGGAAACATCTTCAATAAGCCTGTTGTTTTGAGTAGGGTATCCCTGCAATACAGGAAGTCTGTAGTTTCAGGACTGCATTTCTATGTATAGTATTTTTTTTTATTTTATTATTATTGTTTTATTTTTATATGTGTTAACAGCTCATACTATTTATAGCACTTGCTATTCAATTCAGGATATTTTTAAGGAAATATGTAGAAGGGGGGTGCGATACTGACGAAAAATATTATCTCAATATTTTCTGGGATTTTATTCATTACGATAATTAGACGATATGTTGCTGTGTGTGTTCTTAAGTACTACAGTGACTAACATTTTTGATATGTGTTATATTCTGTGTGGTCAGTTCACAGCAGTGATAAAATGATTTTTTTCCTAAAAGTTTAAAATTATTTTTAACTTTTATAGACATTTTTACCTTTATAAAGCCATTTTTTCTAAAATCATCTTTTGAGTCTACTACTTAGATTTAATCAGTCAATTACAATAATAGTATATTAAAGGCTGTTACTAAACAAATTAAATTAGTATCAGTAAAACTCATCTTTGCAGAAGTTGCATATAAAGTGGCATTTAGTGAAAATGGCACTTTAAAAAAATCATAAAAATATACTATGAATGTGATATTAAAACCGCCAGCAGGTGTCAGTAAGTCGCTGTTAATAAGTGAGTCATTGAGATTGAACCAAATCATTTCAACGGTTGATTCATTCAGAAACGAAGCACCTTCATGTTGCTCAGAGATGCAAAAACTGTAAATACAGTCATTTTACAGTTTAATATTTAACCACAGACATTGCCCTACCCCGCTCATATGGTATTAAATTTATTTGTGCAGGTCTTAAGAAAAGTCTTAAATTTGAGTTTAACAATCCTGCAGGAACCCTGCATATTACATAAAACCGAAGCATGATCTATGCCAGGTAGGGCTGTGCGATATTGACCAAAAAATAATATCTCGATATTTTCTGGGATTTTACTAATAACGACAATTAGACGATGTTTTGCTGTGTGTGTTATTGTGCTTAAGGACTATAGTGCTGACCCCTAACGTTTTTAATATTCTTCATATTTTAAGTGGTCAGTTCACAGCAGTGATAGAAATTATTCTCTTCCAATAAGTTTAAATAACATTTTTACCTTTTACAGGCATTTTTACTTTTATAAAGCCATGTTTTCTAAAAGTGTGCATCATCATTTGAGCCAAATTCTAACATTTAATCAATTCTAATGGCCTAATAATACATTTAAGCTGTTACCAAACAATTTAAATCAGTATCAACAAAATTATTCTTTGCCGAAGTTGCATATGAAGTGGTATTTAGATGTGTGTACACATCAATGCAGCTATATTGGAAAATATTTCAGATACCGAAAATGTGAATTTAAAACCGCCAGTAAGCCATTGCAATTGAACCAAATAATTTAAACGATTCATTCAAGAACGAAACACAGTTATGTTGCTCAAAGATGCAAAACAGTGCTGTGGCTGTGTTTGGAATGATTTTTGTTAGCAAAAATGAGCAAAAACAGGAAATATCCTGTCTAAAACACGTCTTTTAATATTAACTTCTGGTTTATTGAACTGATGGATAAAATCAACATCACGTCTAGTCATGCTGATTTTTAGAGGAAAAAACGGCACTCCTCATGTGATATTAACTATATAAAATCTTTAAATATTAGTGCTGTCAAACGATTAATCGTGATTAATCACATCCAAAATAAAAGTTTATGTTTACATATTAACAGTACACAAATATATAGTATTTATTATGTATATATAAATACACACACATGCATGTATATATTAAGGAAAAAATATTTTAGATTTATATCTAAAATATTTGTAATTATTTATAATCTAAATTGAATACAATTTAAATATTTTGTTTTAATAAATACATGTATGTGTGTGTATTTATATGTAAATAATAAACATACAAAGTAAACACACATATAGTATGTAAACATCAACTTTTATTTTGGATGTGATTAATCGTGATTAATCATCTGACAGCCCTAATAAATACATTTTCCGCCCCCATATCATTCTAAATGCATTTTAATAGACCAAATCATGCAGTGAAAGAACGCATTACTAGCCTTCATCACCTAATGTAGCTTTATGTGTGCACTATGTAGGTGTGGTTTGTTTATTTTTTGCAGTATACTCGATAATGTCAAATCACACATCGTTAAAACAACAATTAGGATATTATCGCAGACGATATATATCGCACACCCCTAATGCCAGGGATCCTCAAATCTGGCCCACAAAATCCACTTTCTTGAAAAGTTTAGATCTAACCCTAATCAAACACACTAATCAGTGTATTCAGGATCATTAGATCATCACAGGTAGGTGAGCGTGATCACGGTTGGAGCTAAACTCTGAGGCTATGTCTACATTAATCCACATATAAGTTTTCATGCAATTCTTCTGGCAGGATCATTTTTTTCATGGTGGCATTCACTCATATTTGGTCTAAAAAACATGTTTTGCCGCAGGAGTCAGGAAAGTAAAATTTCTGCCATCATTTTAGGACTGTAATATGAGGAGTGTACAAGGTAAATCTCTTTAGCAGCAGTGTGACAGTGAATAGCAGATAACAAGCGCAATTACAGGTATAAACATGGATGTCTATTGGTACAATATGCGTCACATGATTAAATATGCATCATCGTTTTCACAGTCTACACTACAACGCGAAAACAGCGTTTTCAAAGTTATCTGCTTTGGAGAGCGTTTTCAAAAAGCTTTGTTTTCCTTGACAAAAAACGAGAAAAAATGCGTTTTCAAACAAAAACGTATTAGTGTGGACTAGAGCCCGACCGATATGGGTTTTTTGGGGGCCAATACCGATATCAGGGAGTAAAAAATTACCGATATCGATATATTGGCCGATTTTCTTTGTGTATATTATAGTACAGTACCAGTTAAAAGGAAACGTTCCCAATTGTGTGTCCAAACTCAGTATATAAATAAACATAATAGATATATAAACACATTTTTTGCAATGACACTCAATTGTGGCGAGATATATATAACTTGAATTAAGAAAATAAGGTAGCTGTGTTTGGAAAGCAAGCTACTGCCAATCACCATTATCAATACGTTAACCAGGAGTCACTCTCACTTTACTCCTTAAATCCTGATTTATAATTGTGACATCGTCTGACAAAATCAACACATATCTACACTAAAGAGCGAACTGATGCAGTGGTTTTGGCGTTTTTACTTTTTTGCCTCATACATCGAACTACCTGCATCTGAATAACAAATCATGCGCATAACAGGCGAACTATGATCATATTTATAAGTCCAAACCGTCTCAGTAAGCGACGAGTGCTTGGAAACACTGTTGTGTATTCATTTATTGACAGATAAATGCGCCGCTTCTCTCCCGCTCGCTGCACAGAATAGACGCCGAGAGAGGCGACACTGTGCCGGCAAAGTCGGACCTCGCGCCCGCGGTACAGTACTGGCGAAATATTAATGCTGAACGACAGCTAGGTTTATCAAAAAAGTCGCTGGGATTGTCAGTATGTACGTTTGATGGAAAAACGCAGTTAAAAGGGTCTGAAAGTTGCTAAATTTGTGTCGTTGCGTGTGTGTGATGCGTGAGTTAATGACAGAAGGCTATTTTATGGATATTTGTGGTGGTCAATGTGGATATTATCAATGTATGGGAAACCTATGGGGTCATTGTTTATAAACTATACAGAAACAAACTAGTTAGCAACATACCGGTAAGATTTCGCTGGACTGAGTCGTGAAACACCGCTTGAATGCCGTTGCCAGAACAAGAGACCTCCGTACTGAGTGAAAAGGTTGGCTAGTTGCCAGAAGTAAACAATGGAGCGCGCTCTGCTGGGCAAATTAAGTAATTACACCATTTCAAGCATTGTATCTGCATTATATGTTCTGTCAAAAAAAAAAGATTATATCGGCAGCAGATCGGCGACAGATTCACCGATACTGATATATCGGCCGATAAAATGGACATGGCCTGAAGTGCATTGGGCCTCCAGGGCAAGATTTGAGGAACCCTGATCTATGCAGTTCTGCTAAATGTAAAAAATGTGCAAATAGGGCTCAAGGTTTACTTTTATATCCCATTGAAGGGTGTGATGTAACGGATGCCTCTATCATGGTTGCGCATGTTTGTTTGTGTCTGTAGGAGGAGGAGAGTCTCCGCGCTCAGGTGAAGGATCTGGAGGAGAAGTTGGAGACGCTCCGGATGAAGCGCTCAGAGGATAAAGCCAAACTGAAGGAGATGGAGAAGCACAAGATCCAGCTGGAGCAGCTGCAGGAGTGGAAGAACAAGATGCAGGAGCAGCAGAACGACCTGCAGAAGCAGCTCAAAGAGGCCAAGAAGGTGCTGGAGCCAGAATATATAGAAAACTATGAGTGATGAGATGAGGAAAACACTGACAGAATCATGGAATCCAGTTCTTAAAATTTATAATTCAGAGTATAACACGGAGCAGCACAGAATTTAGCAAACTTTGGATTAATAGATTAAAAGATTTTTTTTTTTTTTTTTTTTTGATTCTCAAAAATTTTGTCTGAAAAAAAAAACTGATGGTTAAAAGTCATATTTAATATTTTCTGAAATTAAAGTTTTATGTATTAATAAGTTTTATTTAAATTAAAACAAATTCCAGAAAAATGTTAACAAATTTCATAGGGCACTAAAATGTAATTATTTAAATATCTATACATTGTATAGGTTTCGTGATTTTAATTACATATGCTTTTTGATTGCTAAAATTTGATGCAATCATTGGAATCCAGATCAATTAAAAAGAGGAAAAAAGTTAAACTGATTTCATAAGGCTCTAAAAATGTCATTTTTGGTAGGCTTTTATTTGTTTGTTATTTCAATTAGTTAGACATGCTTTTTGATTGCTAAAACATAATTTAACTGTTATAATTGGAATTAAGAAAAAACAACAATAAAAAATATTTTTAATTTTATTATTAATTTTGTGTCTTGAATTTTACGTTTTATACAGTTTTAATAACTTGAGGGTAAATTATATACGTTTCATGATTTTAATTAATTAGACATTGCTTTCGCTCTTAACCATTTAAATGGCATCCAGAAAAACTAAAGTAAGTTGATTTAAATAAACTAAATAAGTTGTTTTTAAATTGTTTAAAATGTTTCATGATTTCAGTTAATTAGACATGTTTTGATTGCTAAAACTTATTTTAACCATTTTAATTGAAATTAAGAAAAAACAACAACAAAAAAACTATTTTTAATTTTATTGAGTTTGTCTTGAAGATTGAATTTTTTATACAATTTTAATAACTTGAGGCTAAATTGTAAGTTTCGTGATTTTAATTAATTAGACATGCTTTTCGCTCTTAACCATTTAAATGGCATCCAGAAAAACTAAAGTAAGTTGATTAAATAAACTAAATAAGTTGTTTTTAAATCGTTTAAAATGTTTTATGATTTCAGTTAAGTAGAAATGTTTTGATTGCAAAAGTAAATTAAAAATAAAATAAATAAATAAATACAAATGATAAAAAAATAAAATAATAATAATAATAATAATATTTAACCAAAATTTACTAACTGGTAAAAATGATCTCAACAAGCTGATTTAATGTTTAGATTAGCTTCAAGTGCAAGTGCCATTTCGTGCCTGTTTGATAAATATTATTATTATTAAAATAAATAAAATATTAAATAATATAATAATATTATTAAATATTATACCCTGGACCACAAAACCAGTCTTAAGGCGCGGGGGTATATTTGTAGCAATAGCCAAAAATGCATTGTATGGGTCTAAATTATCAAGAAAAAAATTTTATGCCAAAAATCATAAGGATATTAAGTAAAAATCATGTTCTATTAAGATATTTTGTAAATTTTGTACCGTAAATGTATCAAAACTTAATTTTTGCATTGCTAAGAACTTAATTTTCTCTATTTTTATTTTTCTTCACCCTCAGATTTCAGATTTCAAATAGTTGTATCTCGGCCAAATATTGTCTGATCCTAACAAACCACACACCAATGGAAAGCTTATTTATTCAACTTTCAGAGAATATATAAATCTCAATTTTGAAAAATTGACACTTATGACTGGTTTTGTGGTCCAGGATCACATATATATATATATATATATATATATAATTAAATGTATATTACTCTTTAATTAAATATATAATACTAAAGATAATTAATGCTTCAACTTGTGAGAATCGTGTGAATGTAATTCAGTTGTAAGTTTGACAAAGACGTGAAACTCTTCAGAGAATCACCTGATCAAACTGAAGCTCCATTCGTCTTCGTTCGCAGGAGGCGCGTGAGGCTCTGGAGGCCAAAGACCGATACATGGAGGAGATGGCAGACACGGCGGACGCCATCGAGATGGCCACACTGGACAAAGAAATGGCGGAGGAGCGGGCCGAGTCTCTGCAGCAGGAGGTGGAGAGTCTGAAGGAGAAGGTGGAGGAGCTGACCATGGACCTGGAGATCCTCAAACACGAGATCGAGGAGAAAGGTACGCACCAGAGTTGTGGACTCGAGTTGCATGACTCAAGACTTGACTCTACATAATCAAAGAAAAACTTGAGACTCGACTTAGACTTTGACAGCAATGACTCCAGACTCAACTTGGACTTGAACCCTGTGACTCGGCAAGTCTTTATGACTACATCTTCCAAAAAACAGAGGATATAGGCTGGTTACTGAAGCGTATGATTACAGTGGTATGATTAGCGCAGCTTTTCGCACTGAGCCAGAGAGGGACTCACTAAGTGAGAGCTTGTATTGTTTTCATCCACATAATTAGGGTGACCATTATGTCCTCTTTTTGGACTGATGTGTCCGGCCGGGATTCCTAAATCGCCCAAAATGTCCGGGATTTGGCGTTTGCTTTTTACAGTCTCCATTCATTGTGTGCATTTTTGTATTAAAGCCTTGCTGTTTTCTTATCTCGCAAACGTATTGAATATAATTTTCACGCATCACAGAGTCGCTATCAATGTGCGGCGTCAAGTCAGCTTTATTTATATAGCGCTTTTTACAATACAAATTGTGTCAAAGCAACTTTACAGTATCAAATGGGAAAGTAATATATCAATAATTCAAAAAGAAACTTTTTTTAGAAGAAACAATTTTAGTATTTAAATCGCTTTGGATGCAGCTCTTGTTGGATGTTGGGTTGCCAAATCTGCATTTTTTTCAACGTAATTTGTCTGATTTTAAACTGTTGCGGGTAGATTTTCTCCTGTGAGTTAAAAGTTTGAAATATTGCATAAATCCTATTTGACTGAAATGCTTTTACATTGTACCTGCGATTAAACTGTGGTGGATATTAGTTTTGTGAAGGATGGCCACTGTGGTAGGAAGATTTGAAGCTGTGTTTATAATCAATCTGCATAAAGGTGACTGTAAAATGTAGATTTCGTATGGAAATGACATATTTTCATACCAAACTAGGACCCCAACTGATTCAAATGTTTAATTCGAATCAGTGAATCATAAACAAATGAAACAGTGGACTTAAAATGAATTGTTCATTCAATTAGGCCTATATTTGTTCACAAACAATGATTAATTCCTCAGTGAGACACCACTAGTTATTGTATCTTGGCAATTATTCTTACTATAGACTATTATTGACTTTAAATTTACTGTAGTAATTAATAAAGAAGCACTAATTTGGGCTAATGGCACTAATGACTTGTTTAGGACTTGAAGCTTAAAGTTGAGGACTTGCAACTCGACTTGGACTTGAATGCAAAGACTTGAGACTAGGGATGCAACGATTATAGATTTTGTTGGTACGATTATAGTCTGAGAAATAATCACGGTTTCACGGTTATCACAATTATTATGCATTCATTAATTTCACAACACTATTACAATCTGTATTGTAAAAAAAAAAGCGCTATATAAATAAAGCTGACTATTAGTTCATAAAAATAAATAAATCACATGAGTACTTATATTTTAAAGTATTATTTATTGCTGGATTTTGAAACATACATTGACTCAGTAACCAAATAAAACAGCACAAAATAATAAAAACAACTAAATTCCATTTCTCTCTTTGGAGTTAAACAGAAGTGAAAAAGGTTTTTGACTTAAACATAAATACTTTATCACTCATAATAGATAATCAAAATAAAAAATAGTCGTTGTCTATTTGGAATTAAATATAAGCTGCATATTAGCTAAGTATTTCCCTTTTAAAGAAAACAAATGTAGTCAAAGGCTGCTGGACTCCGCTCTTTTGATCAACTATATTACAAAATTGTTGTGTATTTTCATTTTGTGTATTTGTTAATCTGGCGCACAGCTGGCATAACTTTGTTTTCAATTTGCGCAAATTGCAACAGTTCCGTTCCGTGCAACAGAATAACGGTGTTGAGCCTTTACGATTAATTAACTGTGATGATTTAAAGCGCGTTGAAATCGTTGCATCCCTACTTGAGACTTGTGACTTGCAAAACAATGACTTGGTCCCACCTCTGGTACGAACCAACGTCCTTGCGGCGTGACGTCTGTCTGTTTGTGTGTCGTGTCAGGTTCAGACGGAGCGGCGTCCAGTTACCACGTCAAACAGCTGGAGGAGCAGAACGGACGCCTGAAGGAAGCTCTGGTCAGGTAAAGCACTCACAAACTCGTCTGTGTTCTTACGCCTGTTTCTGAGATTTGCTCAGTATCTGTGTGTCCGTGCAGGATGAGGGATTTGTCGTCGTCTGAGAAGCAGGAGCACGTGAAGCTCCAGAAACAGATGGAGAAGAAGAACTCTGAGCTGGAGACCCTGAGAGCGCAGAAGGAGAAGCTGCAGGAGGAGATGAAGCAGGCCGAAGCCACGATAGACGAGCTCAAGGAGCAGGTTAGATTAACCCTTATGGACTTTTTGTCCATTTCAGTTTTTTTTGTTATAAGTGTGCCTGTGTTAATGCCAACTGCATACATTTTGGCTCAGGTGTGTATTTTAATATTACCCTCATTTCCTTCAAAAAATCAATTTTACCCTTAATACAAAAAAATACGCACACTCAGGACCTTAAGGAAAAAAATGTTCGCTTTGAAACCCATTAATTTTTTAACCCAGGGCCATTTGACTATAAAATGATGCAATATTTGCTAATAGGCATTCATTCTATCGGCAAGGCTTCAAATTTAAATTTTTTACCATTTTTTACTTTACTTTTTAGTGCCAAAGTGCTGCTTATGGTCCATGATATTGGCACAGATTCTGTGTACTAAACAGTTATTTTTAACTGTATATTGTTTTCAAGTTGGAAAAAATGTTTTGTTCCCACTTTAAATGAACCGTAGTTCCCAGATCATCTACAAGATCGATTAAAATGCTGATAAAGTCCAGTAAACACATGATCGTATTACTGAAATGTTAAAGTGTTACAAAATAAATAAATGAAACAGTTAATCTGTGGCACCTAAAAAAAATTATTTGGCTCCTAAGTTTGATTCCTATGGGAGCCAATGGCTCCTTACTCCTGAAAGTGCTTGTTAATGTTATTGCTTTGGACTAAAACTTGCTATCAACTTCCCAAAAGTTTTTCTGATAATATTAGTACTTTTTTTGTGTTTGTTGTTTTTTTTTACACTCAATATCATTAAAATGATCCACAAATAATGCACTGCAAAGAAAAGGCTTATCTTACTTAGTATTTTTGTCTTGTTTCTAGTCAAAATATCTAAAAAATTCTCCAATTAAGGTGCATTTACTAGATAAGCAAAATGACATAAGTTATTTAGTCTTGTTTCCAGGGAAAAAATAAATTAAGAGCAGATAATGTTACTTATTTCCAGGTGGAGAAAACTAAATTAAAACAAGACTAAATATCTTATGTCCTCCTCCTTATCTAATAAATGCATCTTAATTTAAGAATTTACAAGACAAAAATACTAAGTAAGATACTCCTTTTTTTTGCAGTGTGATATTTTCACTTTAAAACTGAGGTGCGCCGATCAATCAAATCTAAACATAAATGCAAACCTAAGCTAATTGAAAGAAAACGAGTTGATTAAAAAAGGTGTGTTTTAAAAGGCGAGTCATTTTTGACAAGGAACACTAAATTAAGTACAGGATTTTTAGCACAAAGCAAAAGAAAGCTTTCAACTCAACAGTTAGGTGTGTAACAGACTATAACACTAACCAATATGTGTTAAAAAAAACTTTGAGAGCTATCCAACTGGCTTTTTACCAATAAAATGGTCATCCCTAAAAAAAAACGAATTGGCGCATAAGTTTTGGTGTATTGCAAAAAAAGTTGCCCTTGAGCTATTTCCATTCAGAATTTCATCTATTGCACAAATTACATAGTAGCCATCCATTTGAAACTAAACTTTAACTTAACAAAAACAACTTTTTTTTAATTATTTAGGCCTAGGCCATAGACTATTTATATACTTGAGTATCAAGCAGTATTCATGAACAGGTGCAGTTGTATTATGCATATTATTATTTTTCTGATTAACTTTTATTAGACTATTGCAAATGAGAATGTTAATTTTTTTCGTTTTTTGTTAGTTTTTTTATTTATTTCTCTTTAATCGGCAGCCAACGGTCGTTAAGCCATAACCGTTAACCGACAAGATTGTTTAATTACAAATAAATTACGTGGCTGTGACACATTAAAAACATTTGTTTTAATTTGGGATTAATTTTATACACGCAAAACAGCATAAACAACAGAACGTGGGAGAAAAACATAATAAGTAGGCTTTTTTTTTTCTAAATAAATAATAAATTAACAAAACTAAGGGAAAAAAAACTGCAACAAATAGCAGCCTATGTGCAGAATTTGGTTTCATTTTTGTGATGCACTCTTGAGAAAGCAGCATCCTGTTTGTTTCCTTTATTTCCAGAATGTTTTGTTTTTATTATTAATGCACACAAAACATATAATCATTAATGTTAACATTATACAAATTGTACAAACTTTAATTTAACAAACTTTAATTATTGTACAAACCTTAAATTAACAAACTTTAATTATTGTACAAACCTTAAATTAACAAACTTTAATTATTGTACAAACTTTAATTTGCTGTTAAGCTGCTTTGAAACGATTTGTTTCGTGAAAAGCGCTATACAAATAAACTTGACTTGACTTGACAAAAAAAAATTAACAATATTAAAAATAGTTTTGAATAATGTCTTAGCTACTCTTATATGACCACAAACGAAGGAGAAGTCTATTGTAAGTTGTTTCCCCTTTTATAAATGATCAAGCGATCCTGCAAACTGTTCATTGTCATAATAAAATACAGCCTCTAAATTTAACGGCAGAACAGAACCGAGAACAAAACAAGAATAAAAATACAAAAAAATAAAAAGCTAACAACTAATTAATGTAACATTTTTAGTACAAAATTAATACATAACCTGCAATGCACTAAAGACACATCAAATTAAGATATGTATATTTGAAAAGTAACTCATCTTTTTCTTACCATATATAAAATGATTTTCTAATCTAATACTATGAATATGATTTAATGCGCTTTTGAACTACAGAGAAATGCTGCTTTAATGTGAGCAACACCACAAACACCTATAGGCTCATTCTGTCTCATTTATTTGCGTTAAAGCCCCTTTTCTCGACAAAAAGTGTTTCCAAACTCATTTTTGTGACATTTGAACATTTTAATATAGTATTTATGCGCTAAAAACGTAAAAAGATTGTCTCAACACATGAGAAATTTTGTCGATAAATGGCATTTCCATCAACTGTATCGGTAAATTTTTGAAGCGCTAAATATTTTTTCAAAAAAAGTCCTTGGATGGAAACCTAAGATACTAAGGATTCATTTTAATCAAATGACAAAAGTCACTGCTGTTGACTAAATAAATAAAGAATAATCTATATTTATATATATATTTTACTTCACTCTATATTTTGCGCAGTGACCAGTTAGGCCTACTGTTTATTTCATTTATATATTTGTTAAATCATATTTTTGTTTGTGCTTTTGCTATTTTTTTTGTTAATAATTTGTTAATTACTTTAGTGACAGTTTAAGTTGTAAACAATGATTATAAGAGTACATTATACAAAAAAAAAAAAAGTTTAATTCTATGTCACTTGTCATTTCTTTGTCTTTATTTGTGACCCTGGAGCACAAAACCAGTCTTAAATAGCATGGGTATATTTGTAGCAATAGCCAAAAATACATTGTATGGGTCAAAATTGTCACGTTTTCTTTTATGTCAAATACCATTAGGATATTAAGTATAGATCATGTTCCTTAACCCTTTAATTGTTGCTCCCATTTTTGAACAAATATGTGTAAACGCAGTATTTAAACTTATTTTTTTTATAATTCATGAACAAAAACATTTTGTAATATGATTTCGATGTACATTTTCCATCATAGTGCAATGTCTGATTTTAAAATGGGTTTCAAAGGATGAATTTTGAGATTTTAAGTTTTCAAGTGATCTATAATTTCTAAAGTATGATAGAGAAAAAGGCAACAAAGAAAGTCTTTTTGTGACAAACTCCAGTAGTAGAATTTATGAGGTGCACTCTTGTCATAAATTAATCTATTACTTTTCCTACATAATTTGCAACACAAAAAATAGTAAAGTATCTATTTAGGAGTCTTAGACCTTTCCAACGATATATAGTTTGTCATGATTTAATTAAAATTTATTTGTGAAATGATGAAGAAACTTAGACGTCCCACAGGTGGGATGGGTTAAGGATTTTTGTGAATTTCCTACCGTAAATGTATCACAATTTAATTTTTTATTACTAGCATGCATTGCTAAAAACTTCATTTGGACAACTTTAGGGTTAGGGTTTCTCAATATTTTTTTTGCATCCTCAGATTCCAGATTTTCTGATAGTTGTATCTCGAACAAATATTGCCCTGTCTTAACAAACCGTACATCAATGGAAATCTTTTATCCATCTTTCAGATTATGTATAAATCACATTTGTGCAATTTGCTAGCAATTTTGAGTAACTGGATTTTGTGTGTGTGTATTTTCAGGTGGACGCTGCTTTAGGAGCTGAGGAGATGGTGGAGACACTGACAGAGAGAAATTTAGACCTAGAAGAGAAAGTGCGAGAGCTCAGAGAAACCGTCAGTGACTTGGTGAGAGACAAACAATAATGGTGCCTTATAAAGTGCTGTCTTTGACCTGAAATACTGTGGGCGAATGCTGTAAACATGGATCTTCCAGGGTTCCCACAGGTCATGGAATTTCTGGAAAATCATGGAATTTTAAAAGGTCTATTCCAGTCATTGAAAGTCAGGGAATTTTAATATTTTTTGGTCCAAGTCATGGAATATCAGGGATTTTTGTTTGTTGCTTTAAATTTATCAAAATGTAATTTTTCGATAGTGTTTTTTTTTTTTTTTTTTTGCACATTGTTCTACGTTTTTTAATGCCTATTTTTATGGTTAGGCTATTTTTAGTGCCATTTTATTCCCTTCCCGCTCGTCAACTCGCAGTCACCAGCAGGGTTCCCACGGCTCATGGAATTTCTGGAAAATCATGGAATTTTAAAAGGTCTATTCCAGTCATTGAAAGTCAGGGAATTTAATATTTTTTGGTCCAAGTCATGGAATATCAGGGATTTTTGTTTGTTGCTTTAAATTTTAGTTTCCATTTAGCAAAATGTAATTTTTCTATTTGTGTTTTACCATTTTATTCCCTTTCCCCACGTCAACTAGCAATCACTTACGTCAAATACAGGCACCAGGCTGCACCTGATAACTAAGGCAAACATGCCTGGAAAATGGACATATCAAAAGCTACATAATGTCCACTTCAAAGACTGGGCGTGAAAAGTAGATGATAGAGAAGCAAAACTAAATGTGAAGAAATAAAAAAAAAACTGAATGATAACCTTGATTACAAAGAGAAAATCCTTGTGTTTAACCCTGAGATCATAAAAAACATAAATTAATTTCTGTAGAAATGGTACAGAAAAAGCCAGTTTCCGCCACTAAATAAAAAATAAAAAAAGGTTATTGCGACTGATCTCACAGTTCTGACTTATTTTCTCACAATTGCGTGATACAAACTCGCAATTCTGAGAAATAAAATCAGAATTGTGAGATAAAAATTGGCAATTGCGAGTTATAAAGTCAGAATTGCATGATATAAATTCACAATTGAGAGTAAAGTCAGAATTGTGTGACATAAACTTCTGTGAATATATCAGTATTTTTTCTCCTCAGAAATGAGCTTACATCTCACAATTCTGAGAAAAAAAAGTCAGAATTGCAAGATACAAACTCGCAACTGCAAAAAAAGTCAGAATTGTGAGAAACGGGCTTCCATAGTTTCGTACTAAGAACGTTTGTAAACAAGTAAATAAAGCTTGCAAATGGATGGATCCGTTCATTATAGATCATGGAAATTCTGCTTTTTAGTCAGGGAAAGTCAGGGAATTTGACATTTGGCTTACAGTGGGAACCCTGCACCAGGCTGTACCTGATAACTAAGGCAAACATGCCTGGAAAATGTACATTTCAAGAGCTTTGGCTACAAAATGAGCACTTTTCACACCCAAAAGACTGGGTGTGAAAAGCAAAAACTAAATGTGAAGAAATAAAAAAACTGAATGATGAACTTGATTACAAACAGAAAATCCTTCATATTGTTTAACCCCTGAAATCATAAAAACATCAATTAATTTCTGTAGAAATAATAATAATAATAATAATAATAATAATAATAATATGTTTTATTTATATAGCGCCTTTCCGGAGCTCAAGGATGCTTACAATAAACACAGAAAACGTGAAGAAACATCAAACAGTAATGCAAAGGCAAAGGAAATAATACAGAAATAGTACAGAAAAAGCCATTAAATAAAAAAAAAATGACTGCGACTTTTCTCATAATTCTGACTTATTTTCTCACAATTGCATGATACAAACTCGCAATTCTGAGAAATAAAGTCAGAATTGTGAGATAAAAAGTCACAATTGCAAGTTTTAGAGTCAGAATTGCATGATATAAACCAGGGCTGTGCAATATGGACAAAATAATCATATTGCGATTTTTTTTTTTTTTTTTTTTTTTTTTTTTTTTTTTAATATTTGCGATTTTGGCAATTGTTTTTGCTTTTTCAAACATGCTACATACACTCTAAATGTATTCAGTGCACAAGAAGTGCGTAATAAAACATTTCACAATGAAATAACATAGTATTAATAGTTTAATAAACAAAACCGTAGTAAAATTGTCTTTAAAACAGACAACATAAAATAAATTAAGATTAAACTAAACTAAATTCCAGTCATAATAAATACACCTCAAAACTGTTTTCAGTGCACACACTTCACAATGAAATAACACACTGTACAGCAGGACTAACTGCTTGATAAACAAAACTGTAATAAATTGTCTTAAAAACAGACATGAAATAAATTAAGATTAACTAACCTCAACTCCAGTCATAACAATAAATAAAAACTAGCATAAATCAAAACCAAAACCAAAAAACAGATTGTTCTCTTAAAGGTTTTTTGCAAGAAAAAACAGCATGTCCACCATTTCTGGTTTAAGCTTCGTTGTGCACAGAGTGAGCTCTGATTGGTTAACATCTTAAAAACATGCACAAGAATGTATTCTCAATAAACAAATAAATAAATTAATAGATAAAATTGCAGTCTTATGCGATTTAGAAATTGCATGTGCTTAAATCGCGATTTTTTTTGCGATTGTGATTAATTGCACAGCCCTAATATAAACTTGCAATTGAGAGTTAAGTCAGAATTGTGATAAAACTCGCAATTCTGTGAACATATCAGTATTTTTTTCTCCTCAGAAATGAGTTTATATCTCACAATTCTTAGAAAAAAGGTAAAAATTGCAAGATGCAAACTCGCAATTGCAAAAATATATATATTTTTATTTAGTGGCAGAAACGGGCTTCCATAGTTTTGTACTAAAAACATCTGTAAACAAGTAAATAAAGCTTGCGAATGGATGGATCCCTTCATTATAGGTCATGGAAATTCAGCTTTTTAGTCAGGGAAAAGTCAGGGAAATTGACCTTTGGCTTAGAGCGGGAACCCTGATCTTCATTCTCTGATGTGTTGTTCAGGAAGCGATAAACGAGATGAACGACGAGCTGCAGGAGAACGCGCGCGAGACGGAGCTGGAGCTGCGGGAGCAGCTGGATCTGGCCGGAGCTCGAGTCCGAGAGGCTCAGAAGAGAGTGGAAGCGGCGCAGGAGACGGTGGCTGACTATCAGCAGACCATCAGCAAATACAGAGAGCTCACCACACACCTGCAGGTCAGCGAGACTCATGAAAACTCACATCAAGCAGTGACATCTTTCAGTTATTTCAGTATTTAAGATGTTAGCTACTTGCTAATCATTCTAGAATCATGCTAGTAACTTGCAAATCATACTTTAAAC
This sequence comes from Cirrhinus molitorella, assembly GCA_033026305.1. Lineage (NCBI taxonomy): Eukaryota > Metazoa > Chordata > Actinopteri > Cypriniformes > Cyprinidae > Cirrhinus > Cirrhinus molitorella. Next base: position 1,350,034 of record CM065118.1, read on the forward strand.
TTTATAAAGAAATAAATCGGGTTTTACCGATGCAAATATGTTAGAAACGATGCATCGCGATACAAATACCAATTTGTATCCGATGCACTTTTTAAACTGATGCATTGCATCGTTAACTTTTTAAGCCGATGCACCGAGCGAATCGGGGAATCTTCCCATCCCTACTGTGCATATTACAGACCTTAGCCCTTACTAAAATTAACGATGAATCAAACCAAAACGGCAGTTATTGCAGTTATTCCATGGTTTTGTTACAAAATCTGATTTGTGTGGTTATGCAAATAGTAATAAAACAAACCTGCTTTTACTATAATAAAACCATGGTTAATTTTCGTAAGGGAAGATGATAACGAGCGGAGAAAATGTGAGTGAACCATCATTGCGAGATGACAGAAGTGCTGTTTATGATCCATATATCCAGAAAGAAATGCAAAAACGCATCCAGGGATCGAGTGGTCCTCTTTCGCAAATCGGAGGATCAGAGCTCAGTCGATTTCTCCAGCACATCGCCAAAAACTGTTTTTTACATGGAGTGCGACAATGCACGGCTGCACCAAAGACACGGACAATGATATAACCGAATATACGCGTCGTCACCTCTAATTAGTGCTAAAATTTAGTTCTGAAATAAAACTTTGTAGTCTCACTTATAAATGACCAAGACAGTTTAAACATTTACATGAGATTTAATTCTTGCAAAGACATTGATGCCCGAGCGGGTGCTCCTTAGACTCGGCAATCACTGTTACCGGAAATACTTTTAACCTGCAAGCAGCCACGCCGGAAGACAAAACCCGGAAGTGTGAAAAAGGCTAATTAATTTCTGTGCTTTTTTCATTAAACTTTTATGTGACCATTGTAAAGTTGATGTTTTCTCCGCTGCGTGAACAGGAAGTGAACCGAGAGCTGACCAGTCAGCAGAGCAGCTCCGCTGAGCAGCTGCAGCAGCCGGCGACCGAACTTTTCGACTTCAAGATCAAGTTTGCAGAGACCAAAGCTTACGCTAAGGTACCGTTAGCCTTCGCTTCACCCAAACCATGTAACGCGCGACGAACGAGTGCTACAGATGTGTGTGTGCGCAGGCCATCGAGATGGAGCTCCGCAAGATGGAGGTGAATCAAGCGAACCGTCAGGTGTCTCTGCTGACGTCCTTCATGCCCGAGTCCTTCCTGAGACACGGAGGAGACCACGACTGCATCCTAGTGCTGCTCCTCATCCCCAGACTCATCTGCAAGGTTTCTGTCACAATACGCAATCAAAGAACCTGACACTGTTTTACTGGAGAAATCAATCTGATACTTCATTATTTCAGTATTTAAGATCGTTTTCTGGATACACTTCCATAAAAACAATGCTTACAGAACCTTTAACTTTAGTTATTACTAAACTATTGGGAACATCAGCTGAAATAAGATAAAGTAGAAATACTAGATGAAGCAAGTTCAAGATTTTTTTTTAATCATTTTAATTGTTTTATTGTTGTGATTATTACTTTTTATGATTATTTTAACTCATATTCTTATGATTTTATTATTTCCTTTTATGTAAAGCACTTTGAATTACCATTGTGTACGAAATGTGCTATATAAATAAACTTGGTACGCTTTCTATGAAGCCTGTATTTATAATACATTATAAGGGTATTCTTAAGGCATTATAATGAATACATAATGCATTATAAATAACCTTATAATATGTTATATCATAATACAGTTGTAATGTATTATAATATTTACTTATTTGTTATAGCTATTAAGAGTATAATGATTTATAACATAATGAACACATCCACTTAAGTAACCATGAATTATATTTCTCATAGTTATAATGTATTATAAGTCTAATTTCTCGCCATTTTACTTGTGCTACTTTACTTAAAGCAGACAAAGACCACTTATAAGTAGAATTAATAACAACAATAATATATTTTTTTCCTCAAACCTCCTCTTATGAACAGATGAATGTGTAATATGACACATTTGCTTTCAACGATTTTTATTGTAATTTCATTAAAATGAAAAAAAAAAAAGTAATATGATATAGTCCATTATAAATGTAGATTTAATATGGTGTTCATTGTGTGTTATAAATATTCATAGTATAAATAGTTAACCTCAATTACGTAAATATTATAATGTATTATAATTGTTGTTATGATTATTCATGAGATGGTGTAACATATTACAATGTTGTTTTATAATGCATTATGCATTCATTATAATGCCTTAAGAATACCCTTATAATGTATTATAAATACGGGCTTCATAGAAAGTGTTACCGAATTACTAACTGTAAACCAGTGTTGGGTAAGCTACCCTAAAAAACTAATTATTGACTAGTTACTAATTACATTTTCAACAGTGTAATTAGATTACTCTGTCCAAAAAGTATTTAATTACTTATTACTACTTTCTAAATCCTATATCAGCCTCGACGAGTGATACAAGGATAGACATGAAATGGTTCTTTTAATTCTTTCAAATAAATAATAGATAACTACGCAAATTATTTTGGCCACACTTTAAATTAGGGTCTAATTCTCACTATTTACTAACTATTAACTGTGACTTTTGCCTCAATAAACTATTAATTACTGCTTATTAATGTCTAGTAAAGTAGTTGTTAAGTTTAAGAATTGGGTAGGTTTGAGGACTCAGAATAAGGTCTGGCAGAATAACACATTAATATGTGCTTTTTAAGTGATAATAAGCACCCAAGATTCATGCTAATAACTAGTTAATAGTGAGAATTGGACACTGAACTGTTATTAATATTCTTATTAACTCACCCAAGTATTTAAAGTAAGTAGGGTGCATAAAAAAACATGCATTTTAAGGTTAGACTTTAAATTTTGATGTTAAATCCACTGTTGTATTGTATATAAATGCTCTACAGTCTAAACACAGAATTAAGCTAAATTACGTAAGAAGTAACTGTAATTAAATTAATTAATTAATTAGTTACACCCAACACTGTTAGAAACTAAAACTAAAGAGAAAATAAAAAAGAAATTAAACCTAAATAGTGAACATAAAAAGTGAAATTGAACAAAAACTAACATGGAAATAAAAATAAATGACACCTAAATAGTAATATAAAATAACAATGACAAAAGCAAAAGCAAACAACAAAATGACTAAAAAAAATAAGGGAAATACATTAAAAATAAACAGAAAATATATTTATATATATATAAAAAAATTAATTATTAAGCAAATATTACAGGGACATCATTGCTTTTAGAAGAACACTAAGGTTGATTGATTTATTGATTTATTTATTTATTTTTTCAGTTTTATGCAAAACAAAAATATAACAAATAGATTATCAGATCTCTGCCATATGGCCAACAATAAATGCAAAAAAAAAACTTTTTTGCATAGTTGCATAGTTACAATGTAAACTTGCTCTCACTTGAAATTTCTAAAAAATAAAATAAAATAAAAAACTTGCCCCTTTTTGACTTAAAATCTATTAATTTACTTACTGCTTGTTTAAAAAAAAAAAAAAACTAACACTAGCTTCTCTCTGTACAATTAAAAAAACAAAAAAGAGGCCTCTAACACTAGCTTGCATTTTTTCAGTTTTATGCAAAACAAAAATATTACAAATCAGATCTCTGTTATATGGCCAAGAATAAATGCAAAAAAAAAAAAAAAAAAACTTTTTGCATAGTTACAATCTAACCTTCCTCTCACTTAAAATTCCTTTTAAAAAAGACTTATTATTTTTAGACTTATATTCTATTCACTTACTTACTGCTTGTTTTCTTAAAAAAAAAAAAAAACCTAACACTAACTTTTTTATACAATTAGCGAAAAAGCAAAAAAGGCGGCAGTTTTATGCAAAACAAAAATATTACAAATAAATTATCAGATTTCTGTCATATTGCCAAAAATAAATGCAAAAAAAGCTTGCAAAGTTGCTTTCCTTAACCTTACTTTCACCTAAAATTCCTAAAAAAAAAAAAAAACATTGCCCTTTTTGACTTAAAATCTATTCATTTACTTACTTACTTTGTTTTAAAAAATAAATAAATAAACTAACACTAGCTTCTCTGCATAGTTACAATGTAACACTTAAAATTCATAAAAAACAAAAAAACAAACTTGCCCTTTTAGACTCTTTTGTTGATTTGAATTGCTTCCATTGTCCTCTTTTGTAAGTCGCTTTGGATAAAATCATCTGTGAAATGTCTAAATGTGAATGTGTTTGCTCATTAAGATCTTTAATTTGAAGGTATTGAACCTGGAAAGTCGTTGAATTTGAAGTTTAGCAAAGTGTGGGAACCCCGATCACAAACCACTGCTGTTTTGACACTCTCTTGTCGTGTGTCGTGTCTCAGGCGGAGCTGATCAGCAAGCAGGCGCAGGAGAAGTTCGATCTGAACGGCGGTCCGGTGGAGCGCACTGGACTGCGAGGAGCCGCCGGAGAGCAGCTGAGCTTCGCGTCCGGTCTGGTTTATTCTCTGACGCTCCTGCAGGCCACGCTGCACAAATACGAGCTGTACGTCCATCATCAACACTGCACCTGCTTCATCTTATGAACTTCACCCGTTCACACTAGGGGTGTAGGCAGGGTGCGATTTGTGACAAAAGCAGAGGGGGGGATGCTTTTGAAAACTAATATTAGTGTAATCTGTTAACATTGTACATTATATACATCTTTTTAGGCAATGTCATGAAATGTGATCACAATTTAATAAAAACATTAGCTAGTCCTATTAATTGTAACGATTTCATTTCAAACAACGAATAAATTATATAAAGCCAGCAAAGATCAACCACTGCGTCGCAAAATGATTCACTGTTTCGAAGCGCTCCAATCAGATCGCGAATCATGTGATTCAGAACCGGACTTTAGGCGAATCATTTGACTCAAAAAGGGACTTCAAAGAACGTATCGCGAATCATTTGACTCAAAAAGGGACTTCAAAGAACGTATCGCAAATCATTTGACTCAAAAAGGGACTTCAAAGAACGTATCGCGAATCATTTGACTCAAAAAGGGACTTCAAGCGTGTATGGCGAATCATTTGACTCAAAAAGGGACTTCAAGCGTGTATGGCGAATCATTTGACTCAAAAAGGGACTTTAAAGCGCGTATCGCGAATCATTTGACTCAAAAAGGGACTTCAAAGCGCGTATCGCGAATCATTTGACTCAAAAAGGGACTTCAAAGAACGTATCGCGAATCATTTGACTCAAAAAGGGACTTCAAGCGTGTATGGCGAATCATTTGACTCAAAAAGGGACTTCAAGCGCGTATCGCGAATCATTTGACTCAAAAAGGGACTTCAAAGAACGTATCGCGAATCATTTGACTCAAAAAGGGACTTCAAGCGTGTATGGCGAATCATTTGACTCAAAAAGGGACTTCAAAGCACGTATCGCGAATCATTTGACTCAAAAAGGGACTTCAAAGAACGTATCGCGAATCATTTGACTCAAAAAGGGACTTCAAGCGTGTATGGCGAATCATTTGACTCAAAAAGGGACTTTAAAGCGCGTATCGCGAATCATTTGACTCAAAAAGGGACTTCAAAGAACGTATCGCGAATCATTTGACTCAAAAAGGGACTTCAAGCGTGTATGGCGAATCATTTGACTCAAAAAGGGACTTCAAGCGTGTATGGCGAATCATTTGACTCAAAAAGGGACTTCAAGCGCGTATCGCGAATCATTTGACTCAAAAAGGGACTTCAAAGAACGTATCGCGAATCATTTGACTCAAAAAGGGACTTCAAGCGCGTATCGCGAATCATTTGACTCAAAAAGGGACTTCAAGCGCGTATCGCGAATCATTTGACTCAAAAAGGGACTTCAAAGCGCGTATCGCGAATCATTTGACTCAAAAAGGGACTTCAAAGCGTGTATGGTGAATCATTTGACTCAAAAAGGGACTTTAAAGCGCGTATCGCGAATCATTTGACTCAAAAAGGGACTTCAAAGCGCGTATCGCGAATCATTTGACTCAAAAAGGGACTTCAAAGAACGTATCGCGAATCATTTGACTCAAAAAGGGACTTCAAGCGTGTATGGCGAATCATTTGACTCAAAAAGGGACTTCAAAGCACGTATCGCGAATCATTTGACTCAAAAAGGGACTTCAAAGAACGTATCGCGAATCATTTGACTCAAAAAGGGACTTCAAGCGCGTATCGCGAATCATTTGACTCAAAAAGGGACTTCAAGCGCGTATCGCGAATCATTTGACTCAAAAAGGGACTTCAAAGCGCGTATCGCGAATCATTTGACTCAAAAAGGGACTTCAAAGCGTGTATGGTGAATCATTTGACTCAAAAAGGGACTTTAAAGCGCGTATCGCGAATCATTTGACTCAAAAAGGGACTTCAAAGCGCGTATCGCGAATCATTTGACTCAAAAAGGGACTTCAAAGAACGTATCGCGAATCATTTGACTCAAAAAGGGACTTCAAGCGTGTATGGCGAATCATTTGACTCAAAAAGGGACTTCAAAGCACGTATCGCGAATCATTTGACTCAAAAAGGGACTTCAAAGCACGTATGGCGAATCATGTGATTCAGAACCAAACTTTAAAGCGTGTATCGCAAATCATTTGATTCAGAACCGGATTTAGGAGCGGGGGGGAAATCCCCACCATCCCCCCCAGCAAATCGCACCCTGGGTGTAGGGCCCTATGATTTCCGCGATGCGGAAAACGCGGACGGAATTGCGGAATCCATTCATAAAAACGGAATGTATTACTAAACGTGGAATGTCACGGAATTTGTCAAAGTTTGGAAGAATTAGTCAAAAGTACGTCATCAAGTTAAATCAAATCGCGTTTTGAACTAGTATGTGTAAATATTAAGCCGCAAAAAGACTATTTAGATATGAATCCTGGATGTTCGGCTTGTTTCTGTTTTTATGAATGGAGCAGATGCGCGAGTTTGTTTACTATACATAGTGACGCATGCGTAACGCTCGCGTGAATTCAGCATCTGACGTCTCAACAAATGAGGACATAAATACCTGAACAACATCTCCAGAACTGCTCTGAGAGTCACTTCATTCGCATTTGACCGATCCATTTGAGTAAAATTCACTGTTAGCTTTCACCCTCAGCTGTATTCAGTGTAGCCACAACTAGCGTCAGTTCCAGGTATTAACGGCAACCCGTCAAAATAAAAGTTCGGTTTCTCTTAAAGATGACAGAAATATATTTTTAATATTTAAAATGTACGTAATGACACTACTACTACTGTTGAATAATTAATAAAAGTTTTTTTTTAAAAAAATAATTACACAACATTTCTTTAATTTTCATTAATTAAAAGAAACATTAAATAATTTTGCATGTCTTCTGTTAATATAAATGCACAACACAGAATAAAAAAAAAATCACAAAGGTTTTGTAAGAATAAATAAAAGTTATGCATTTAAATAATTAGACATTAAAACCAGAATTTGGTAACAATAAAATACAATATTTCATAGGACTGCTTCTGTTCAGTCTAATCTCTGATTGACACAAAATTTGAATTTCATATCAAGAAATTCTTTTAGCTGAAAAAGCAAATCATTCTTCCTTAGGACCGGTGTTCCCTTTAAAATACAAAACTTGTGTAATCCCATGTAGGCTATCAGCAAACAGATGCATATTTAAAACTGGAGTAATCTAATTTCAGTCACTTGTGTTTCATAAACACAAACTTTTTGGATTACAATCCGCAACCATAAAAATAAGTTTAATTATTTCAGCCGCTGTGAGAAAAGGCTATAAACTATCTGGCGCTTGCAGCGTTTTCACATGCGATTATGTTACTACCCGGGATGCCTTCTTTATGTTTACAGTCGTGACGCAATGATGCAGTGGCATTGCACTCAACACTGCATGATCAAACATTTAGGTGAGAGAAATATATATTTTTGAAAAATGTCAAAAATAAAAAAAGCTTCCCTTCATCCCTTAAATTAATAACTCTGCTCTCACAAGAGCCAACTAAGAGGCGAATTCCCCTATTTTCAGAGAAAAAAACAATTGAGGCCCTGAATAAATGCCTAAAAAATCCTGATTGGAGTATCACTATTAATAATTCTACATGATAAAAAGAATGCTTTAAAAAGATCGGTATCAGTGATCGGATCGGCAGATACTGCTTCCTGTGATCGGCCTCAAAAATCCTGATGGGAGCACCCCTAATTCACACTGTCATTCAACACTGAGCTAAATAACAACTATATGTGACCCTGGACCACAAAACCAGCCTCAAGTGTCAGTTTTTCGAAATTGAGATTTATACATTGTCTGAAAGCTGAATAAATAAGCTTTTCATTGATTTATTGTTTGTTATGATATGACAATATTTGGCCGAGATACAACTGTTTGAAAATCTGTAATCTGAGGGTGCAAAAAAATCTAAATATTGAGAAAATCACCTTTAAAGTTCTTAGCAATGCATATTACTAATCAAAAATTAAGTTTTGATATATTTACAGTAGGAAATTTACAAAATATATTCATGGAACATGATCTTTACTTAATATCCTAATGATTTTTGGCATAAAAGAAAAATTGATAATTTTGACCCATACAATGTATTTTTGGCTATTGCTACAAATATATCCGAGTGATTTAAGACTGGTTTTGTTGTCCAGGGTCACATATTGTCTTCTATAGACAGAAAATATAAAATGTAAATAATAATTTTCTGTCTGTGTGTGTCAGGGCTCTGAGTCAGTGCGGTGTGGAGGTGTATAAGCGCATGGGGACGCTGTACTCTGAGATGAGCGTTCACGAGCGATCGCTGGACTTCCTCATCGATCTGCTCCATAAAGATCAGCTGGACGAGACTGTGCAGGTGGAGCCGCTCACCAAAGCCATCAAATACTACCAGGTGCGCAAACACACACAGCCAACGCTTCTAAACGTTAATGAAGAGTCTGTTAGCTGTAATATAGCGTAATGTGTGCGAACGTTGATTTGTTGCAGCAACTGTACAGCGTTCATCTGTCGGATCAGCCTGAGGACTGCACCATACAGCTGGCTGACCACATCAAGGTACATGTCTCTCGTCACATTTGATTCAGACTTAAGTTTTTTTTTTGTCATTTTGATAATTAATTTTGTTGCTGTTACTATTTGTGACCCTGGAGCACAAAACCAGTCTTAAGTAGCATGGGTATGTTTGTAGCAATAGACAAAAATACATTGTATGGGTCAAAATTATTGACTTTTCTTTTATGACAAAAATCATTAGTATATTAAGTAAAGATCATGTTCCATTAAGACATTTTGTAGATTTCCTACTGTAAATATATCAAAACTAGTAATATGCATTGCTAAGAACTTCATTTGGACAATTTTTTTCTATTTTTTTTATTTTTTTATTTCTATTTTTATTTATTTATTTTGCACCCTCAAATTTTTCATTAGTCCTAACAAACCATACATCAGTGCTTGTTTATTCAGCTTTCAGATGATGCATAAATCTCAATTTCAAAAATTGACCCTTACATCTATTTTTGTTGTCCAATTTTATTTTATTTCTTTAGTTTTGGATTTTGTTTATTTCCAGTGCCAGTGTTATTCTTACCATCATAGTTTTTATTAATATTTGAAATTTCTGGTTTTCATTTTAAATTTAATTTATTTGTTTATTTATTTTTATATTACTAGTTAGGTTAAATGTATTTATTTTCGTTTTAGTTCAAATTAGCTTTTTATTCATTTTTTGTTAGTAGTTTTAGTTCCAGTGTTATTGCATTATCTATATTTTTTAATATTAGTTTTATTTTTATTTTTAGTTTTATTTCTAGTACCTATAATTATTATTATTTATTTTTTTTACATGTTTCAGATTTTTTTTATACAGTTTCAATTTTTTATTTAATTAGGGCTGTGCAATATATATCGAAATTATCAAAATATCACAATATGCATATCCAGGGATCCCACGTGATTACCCCCTGAAATCATAAAAAACATAAATTAATTTCTGTAGAAATAGTACAGAAAACACCAGTTTCTGCCACTAAATAAAAAATAAAAAAAGGTTATTGCTACTTCTCACAATTCTTACTTATTTTCTCAAAATTGCATGATACAAAATCGCAATTCTGACCTTTTTTCTCAGAATTCTGAGATATAAACTTGCAATTCTGAGAAATAAAGTCAGAATTGTGAGATAAAAAGTCGCAATTGCGAGTTTTAAAGTCCGAATTGCATGATATAAACTCGCAATTGAGAGTTAAATCAGAATTGGTGTGATATAAACTTGCAATTCTGTGAACATCAGTATTTTTCTCCTCAGAAATGAGTTTGTATCTCACAATGCTGAGAAAAAAGTCAGAGTTAAAAGATACAAACTTGCAATTGCAAGAAAAAAGTCTGAATTTGCAAGTTTTATCTTTATCTTTTTTTATTTAGTGGCAGAAATGGGCTTCCATAGTTTTGTACTAAAAACGTCTATGAACAAGTAAATAAAGCTTGCAAATGGATGGATCCGTTCATTATAGATCATGGAAATTCAGCTTTTTAGTCGGTGAATGTCAGGGAAAAGTCAGGAAATTTGACATTTGGCTTAGAGTGGGAACCCTGATATAATATTTGGGGCCATGAACAAAAGACAAAGAGAAAATGACTAACAGCTCTTGCATAAATAACTTTTGTAGTTTAAATAAGAATCAGTGCATATTGCATTCATAGAGTGAAGACTAAGCAGTGTTTATTTTTCCCTTTTATTATTCAGTTCCTAAACCGATGTTAAAATGACATTTTTATGTAATGCACTTTTTTTAAAGTTGTTGTGGGGTGCTTTCTTCTCTCAAAAAGTGAAACATGTATGCTAGAATCAGAATTAGCTCTACGCTAGGAATTTGTTGTGGTTTTACAGGAGCTCTTACACTCTTTATACATACATACATATAAATATTCATAAATATATGACACAATACAGTTATAGAAGTTCACAGAACGGACTCAGTAACAGCTGAGTAAAACCCTTTAAGCATTATCATTTCGCATATCGAATATCATCACATATTGCATTTTTATTCAATATCATGCAGCCTTAGTTTTAATTTTAGTTTTTAGTTGTTGTTTTTTTCCAATATTACACTTTATTTCAGCTTTATTTCAACAAAAATGCTTGTAATGGTTTTAGTTAAAAAAAAAAAGTTCTTCAGTCATTTGTCTGTTTGGCTCATCTGAATAATGCAGTAACACATCTGATCTGTGTCCTGTAGTTCACCCAGAGCGCTCTGGACTGCATGGGGTCAGAGGTCGGCCGTCTGCGGGCTTTCCTGCAGGCAGGACAGGAAGGAGCGGAGCTGTCTCTGCTCCTGAAGGACCTGGACACTTCCTGCGGCGACATTCGCCAGTTCTGCAAGAAGATCCGCAGGAGGATGCCAGGAACTGACGCACCTGGGATTCCTGCCGCACTCACCTTCCCTCCTCAGGTATATATGTGTGATAAAACACACACACACACACACACACACACTACTGATTTCTCCATACATATCCATTAGTGGTGCTCCGATCAGGATTTTTGAGGCCGATCACAGGAAGCAGTATCTGCCGATCCGATCACCGATACCGATCTTTTTAAAGCATTCTTTTTATCATGTAGAATTATTTATAGTGATGCTCCAATCAGGATTTTTAGACATTTATTCAGGGCCTCAATAGTTTTTTTTTGTTTTTTGGGGGGGAATTCGCCTCTTAGTTGGCTCTTGTGAGAGCAGAGTTATTAATTTGAGGGATGGAGGGGAGGTTTTTTTTTGACATTTTTTCAAAAATATATATTTATCTGACCTAAATGTTTGATCATGCAGTGCATTTTTGTGTTTAGAATTGTGCAACTATTGCACTAGAGCTTACACACAGCACAAGCCTGATTTAACGAACATTGTTTTGGCTTTTCCAGCATTGTGATTCTTTTATTACACAGTACACTAATCTTTCATGTTTAAATGCAATAAATATAAGCAACACATGTAACAGTGCTTTTTACTTTTGCATTTACTTCTAGATTTATATATTAAGTTGCTCAAACAAGGGGCAAAACTTTTAAACTACTTTTTTTTTGTTCTTTTCTTTGTTTTCCTACCGAGTGCCATCTATGATTGCCTTGCTTCTCTAAAAGTGCTCTTTTCCTTTAAACCTAGACAAAAACCAGCATGTGTTAACTGTGAAACAGCAGACTTTATTTATATGCCTTTATGGTGTAAATATGACGCTTTCGTGTCAATTATTGTTCATATTTACCGCAAGCAATGCACTTACTGCGGAACTGGTGCGGAAATGATCTCTGACGCACCGCTCCTTAAACGCACTGCCAGACCGCAACCGTGCTTTTTGAACGCTTTAATCCATTAACATGAGCGTGGGAAAAAATACACAATGCAACTAGAGTTATGTGAACCTGGCATTATGTGCACATGAGCGGCCAGTCTTCAGGAGAGCACGCAGTTAATGGTTAAACACTGGAAATCATTAAAAAGAAATGCAATTTATAAACTTTAGCGACAATGTGACACTGCCTCTATTGTGCAAACAACAATTCCTGTGTCAACTGTGCAGCGTTATAGTCAGCAATGCGGTGATTGAAGCCATTTGCGCACTTTGAGAGAAAAAGAGAAAGAGCGTGCGTTCATTCACTCAAGCTGTTTGTGAAATTACGGCTCATTAAAGGTTTTCATTTAAGTTATTTAATGAAGAAATATGTACCTCAGCGTCAGCATTATAATTGTTTTACCCGCGCCGGACAGAGACTGAGACGGTCCGCTGAATGTCGTGCCAAACTGTTCTCTACATACACGAACTATCAAGCTCTGCACTACACCAACATTGCACTGACTATTTGTCTGGTTTGCACTACTATCTGCCACTGCCACTTTATTTTCATAAGTCACTTTATATCTCATACATCTCTATCATAAATGCCACTTTATTTTTTTAATTGACTCTTTTACTGTAATTTTGTATTTATATATATATTATTTATTTTGTACGTTAGTGTATTTTACTTCTTATGTTATTGTTAATGTTACCTGTATGCATCTAGGGTTTGAGAGTAACGCAATTTCAATTCTCTGTATGTACGTGCTGTATATATGGCAGAATTGACAATAAAGCAGACTTTGACTTTTTGACTTGAAACTTCTCACCTCAGGCGCATCATCAGCGTTAGATCGGTTTATTTGATCGGCCTTTTTAGAGACCGCTGATCAAACATCCCAAAGAGATTATCGGCCGATGGCGATCAGTGGCCCATCAATCGGAGCACCCCTAATATCCATACTAGGGCTGAAACGATTAGTCGACATTATCGACAACGTCGACAATAAAAAATTGTCGACAAATATTTTTGTTGTGGAGTAGTCGTCTGATCTCATATGAGCTAATGTAAGAGCCTGCAATAATGCGGTTTTGCCAGTGTGGCGCTGTAGCGCAGGACTGTAGAATGCGATTCAGGAGAAAAAGAGAGCGCTTCAGAACAAACGCAGCTGAATCTAAGCGTCGTTTCTATGAATATGTAAATGTGTTGCACGCGTTCCTCTCAGTAACGAAGTAAACAACGAAAACTGACAACAGTGTAAAAGCAGCAGTTCAAAATGCATCTGATTACAACGATGTGGATGTTTGCAGGAGCAGTTCAGTAACATTAACTTACTTCAGTAATGTCCATCACATCATGTTTATTCATATAGTACATTATGCAATAGATGGCCTTAAATCAAACAGCTTTAAGGTATTTAACATGAAAAACCCGTCGCTTTCAGTTAGAATTACAACTTGATTTCCTGTTATAAAGCAGCTCTCTCCAGTGTAGATGGATAGTGAGAAAATATTTTTATTAGTGGGGAAAATTAAAAATGATTTCATTACAGTGATAGTTTGGTTTACGGAGATCAAAGCTTGATCTAGCTCAGAACTGTTTTGATTATTATAACCCTAAAAGGTATTTTAAGACATATTTTGAATAAAATAGTTTATCCAAAAATATAGAGCATCTTATCACTTGCCTTTATTATGTTGCTTATCCTTATGTCTTACAAAAGGAGATGTTAGGCAGAATGGTGTGTATAAGACTGTTGTCTCATTTTGTGTGCCAAATATATCCATTTATATAATGATTTGGTAACACTTTACAATAAGGTATCATTTGTTAACATTAGCTAATGTATTAGTTAACGTGGATGAACAATACATTTATTACATTTATGTAATCATTTTTTTAATGTTGGTTAATAAAAATGCAGCTGTTCATTGTTTGGTGATGTTAGTTCACAGTGCGTTTACCAAATGTTAAAAAACAACTTGTGATTTTTATAAATGCATTAGTAAATGTTGAAATTACCATTAACTAAGACTAATAAATGCTGCAAAAGTTCATTCTTAGTTCATATTAACTAATGTTAAGTAATGAACCAAAGTATTACCAATTCATTGTATAATTGTAATTACATAATATGCTAAAGCGATCTTAATTTATGTTAGAATATGTATAACCTATTTTTTTTACTAATTGCAAAAACTGAAAATCAAAGTATACTGATTAGCTAGTAAAATAATAGACGATTAGTCGATTAATCGTTCTAATAATTGTTAGATTAATCGATTATCAAAATAATCGTTTGTTGCAGCCCTAATCCATACACAGATATCAGTTCCAATACTCTAGTTTCATGCTTGCCCTGGATTTGTAATGAGGTGTTTGTAAAGCTGTAATCAGAGAGCAAAATAAAACACTGGAGATTTTTTTTTCCTCATCATTATTTTTTAATGACTGTATTTATTATGATTGTGTTCAGGTGGGCGAGACGCTGGCGGACTGCAGGAAGCAGCTGACGCGTGTTGTGGCGGTTCTGCAGGAAGTTGCGGCGGCAGGAGCTCAGATGATCGCGCCGCTGGCCGAGCCGGAGGGACTGGCGGCGCTTAAAATCGAAGACGTGACGTTTAAAGCTGTGGATCAGGTATAAACACAATCACTCTCACAAATACTCACTCTGAATGATCTCAGTCAGTAACAACCAGGGCCTAAAACTAACTTTTTACCACACCTGCTAATGGTTATGAACAGTGGTTGGAAATGGTAATTTTAGATGATATTTCGGATGTATTTAATTATAAAACCCTTTAGAATCTATAATAACATTTATTAGCAACTTATTTCATACTTTTTATAAACCTTATTGTATAAACCCTTTAAGACCTAAGGGTAAAATAGGTAATTTTCACATATTTTGTTTATTTGACTGTAAAATTTTAACAGAATGTGCTATTTTCAAGTGCAAGGTGTCTTTTTTTTTTTTTTCAGAAAACAAATGGCTTTCAGAAAAGTACAGCTTTTGGCCATTAATGTTGTCTGGTGAATTTGTAAACAAAATTTAAATAGACAAAAATAAAAAAAAAGCTAATATTTTCTGATTTTTATTTTGAAAAAAAAAAAAAATCAACACTTTACTTCAAAATTCAACTATATTACATATCTACAAGTATTTTTGTGACGCTGGCCAAAGGTTAGTTGTGTGTGACTTTGCATGTGAGCATCATTAATGACCCCCCTTTGTATAATAATAATAATAATAATAATAATAAAAAAGATCTCTAAAAATGTCTCTAATTGGCCTGTTTAGCTAAGCCCTTCTCATTTACTGCTACAGTATTGCATGATTTGTGATTATATTTAATAGGTTACACTTTGCAAAAACGTTTGCACTTAGTTTTTAAAAGGTAGCTTTACATTCTTAAGGACTCTACGCTTACACTTCTTTTCAGGAGCAAAAAAATAATAATAAAAACTTTATAAGACCTTTATACACCCATTATAAGGTGATATTTGACTTTTTTTTTTTTTTTTTTTACCTTTGTAATGCCATTTTTCTAACTTTATTGAATGTATGTCATCTTTTGTGCCAAAAAAATGTATTTTATCAAAATTTTTAATTAAACTATAAATGAAATTAAAATAATAAGATGCAATCTTGTATGAATAAGCTGAATAAGTTAGCAATCAAATGAAATCAGTATCAACAGTTCATCTTTTCATGGCACAGAAGAGCTCAAATGTGGCATTATGGAATATTTACAGTATTTTTGACAAGACTCAGAGGTGCAATTATTGCATTGCATAATAACAATGTTGTTTTAAATATAAAGTTTTGAATATAGAAATTGTATTATTTATTTATTTTATTTTTTTTGTGAAGATTTACAACAAAACTTGGTGAATTGACCGGTCATCTTAACAACCTTACATAGATCTTATCAGGAGATACATACAGGGGACAAATCACAGATCATAAAGACGTAAACACAATCCATTTTTCCCAGTATTGAAAATATGTGTCCTTCTGCAGTTTTAATGCAAAAGTGATTCTCTCCATATTCTGCACAGTAGTAGAAATTGTATTAATTTAAATGAAACGGCCAGTAGGTGGCACTAAGTCAAAATCTTTGTGTCTGAATAATTCATTAAATCAATTTGTTCAAAAGCACAGTTTCATTCACATAGCTGTGGCCTTGTTTGTAACTATTTTAGTTGAGGATATAGAGCACAATCAGACAACAGTGTTCCTAAAATGCAAGTCACTTAATATTATCTTTTGTATAAAATCAAAAATGTGTAAAACTGTTGTATGAATTCAGTTTCACATTTGCAAACTTCCTTTATAATCATTAAAAAGCTGTCTAAAAGCTGTCTTAGTTCATCGTGATCTCACAAACTTGCATTTTAATGAATGAAGCTCTGTACACTCCACACTAAATCTATTATTTACATCACCTCTACACTCACTTTGTTATAATAAATGCCAAAAACTACAGTCTGCTTATACTCTCAGTGCTGTGAGGAGCAGGACTTGCATCGATAGAGAAGCATTTCTATTGGCTGCAGTCTATTATGGCAAAAGACGGAATTGCGCAGCTAACCATAGACACAAATATCCCATTTTCAGCTTGTATTTCGCTGTATGCAGAACTGGGATCACTTTCGTAGTCTTTTGAATGGCTAAATATAGAAATCATCCCATTTCCAGCCCTGGTTATGAAAAGCATAGAAGGTAAAAGTTAATCTTTCGAAATGAAGCAGCAATATGTTCTCAGGTAAAACTGCATCAGGGCTCTACAGTGCGACCATTTTACTCGCATTTGCCACTGAAAAATACTGCGTGCGACTATGAAAAATAATTTAGGAGCACCATGTGCGAGTGACCCGATCAGCGTATTTGTGTTTGCGCTTTTTGAAGCGTTGAGTAATGAATCACGGACATATCTGACGAATCCTTTCATAAACAAAATGTAGAGAGAGTGTAAATAAGAGATTGATTGTGCAGTTAATTATAATGAAACTTTGTGAGATTGCGATGAACAGCTTTTTAATGATTTTTAAGCGAGTTTGTAAATGAGATATTATTTAATAAAACAGTTAAATAAACAAGAAGTTAATATTAAGTGACTTACACTGACTATTGTCTAACAGCATTTAGATTTGGCTCTATTTCGTCGTCAAAAATGATCCAGAGATGATTTCCCATTCATAAAGTCAGTCACTTGCATCATTTCTGAATGAATCAGTTGTTCAAACGAATCAAATGAATATGATTCAGTAATTAAATCAGTGACTTACCGGCAGTTGTTTCATTTTTAAAGTATATTTTCAGTTATTTAAATCATTTAATATTTCTGTGTTCAAAACGGTATATTTAAAACATTAATCTCAACATGAATTTATGAATTTGATTGTCCTCATGCCACTTCTGAGCCTCATTAAACATGAAAATACACCTACGAGCCACTTTTGCGTTCTTCTACAAATACATTTAATTGGATTGATAACTTGTGCTTATTCTACTTGTTCTGATTCTGCTGTTTTAGTTAGACATATAACGATTTTAAATGTATACATTTTTTGATTTTAACATAAAAGATTAAATACTTTTAATAAAAAATGCCATTATAAAGATGAAAACAAAATGCACCTGAAAATCTTGTAATTAGAAGACTAATTTGTAATGGGATTTTGTTGTTGTTGTTGTTGATTTAGATTGTGCTCCTACATAGGGCCATATGAAATCCATTTTATTTTTTTCCAAATTCTGTTTTTTCCGTTTTAATTTTTCTGGATTCCATTTTTTTTTTTTCCATTTTAATTTTTTCTGGACTCCTTTTTAATGGTTAAATAAAATGTTATTAATCAAAAAAGCATGTCTAATTAATTAAGATCATGAAACGTATACAATTTAACATCAATTTATTAGGGCTGTCAAACGATTAATCGCATCCAAAATAAAAGTTTACGTTTACATACTATATGTGTGTTTACTTTGTATATTTATTATGTACATATAAATACACACACATACAGTATATATTAAAATTAAATATTTATATGTATATATATATTTATACTTGTATACAGTTTAGATTATAAATAAATATAAATATTTTGGATATAAATCTAAAATATTTTTCCTTAATATATACATGCATGTGTGTGTATTTATATATACATAATAAATATACACAGTACACAAATATATAGTATGTAAACATGAACTTTTATTTTGGATGCGATTAATCGTTTGACAGCACTACAATTTATTAAAGGTTTAACAAAACTGACATGTTTAGTGTCCTATGAAATACTGTATTTTATTGTTACCAATTTCTGGTTTCAATATGTTTAATTTTTTATTCTTTGTTATTTATATTAACAGAAGGCATACAAAATAATTTAATGTATCTTTTAATTAATGAAAATTAAACAGATTTTATTTTTATTTTAAATTCAAACATGAAAGAAATATTGTGTAATTATTTATTTTAAAAAGAAAAATTTATGAAACTTTCTAAAAGAAAGTTTTATAAATTTTTCAACAGTAGTAGTAGTAGTAGTAGTGTTATTACTTACATTATAAATATTAAAAATATATTTCTGTCATCTTTAAGAGAAACCGAACTTTTATTTTGACGGGTTGCCGTTAATACCTGGAACTGACGCTAGTTGTGGCTACATTGAATACAGCGGAGGGTGGAAGCTAACAGTGAATTTTACTCAAATGGATCGGTCAAATGCGAATGAAGTGACTCTCAGAGCAGTTCTGGAGATGTTGTTCAGGTATTTATGTCCTCATTTGTTGAGACGTCAGATGCTGAATTCACGCGAGCGTTACGCATGCGTCACTATGTATAGTAAACAAACTCGCGCATCTGCTCCATTCATAAAAACAGAAACAAGCGAAACATCCAGGATTCATATCTAAATAGTCTTTTTGCGGCTTAATATTTACACATACTAGTTCAAAACGCGATTTGATTTAACTTGAGGACAAACTTTTGATGAATTCTTCTAAACTTCTG
Organism: Cirrhinus molitorella; assembly: GCA_033026305.1. Lineage (NCBI taxonomy): Eukaryota > Metazoa > Chordata > Actinopteri > Cypriniformes > Cyprinidae > Cirrhinus > Cirrhinus molitorella. The sequence goes on from CM065118.1 coordinate 1,369,366, forward strand.
TGACATTCCGCGTTTAATAATACATTCCGTTTTTAAAACAGGATTCTGTGATTCCGGAAATCATAGGGCCCTACCTACATTTTTTTAAGTTAGGAGCACAAGTATTCCTAATAAGAAAAGTAAGCGTAGAGCCCTGTGCATTTGCTGTTTTTACTTGCATGTGGAGCTTGGCGAGTGTTAATTTTAGACCCTGGTAACAAATCATATTTGTTTGTAATGACAGGTGTATGGCACTCATGGACTCAATGCGTATGAGTGTCTGCGTCAGACCTGCGCCGCTGTCATCGCCACCATGAACAAGATGGCCACAGCCATGCAGGAGGGAGAATATGATGCTGAGAGACCGCAGCCTCCGGTACAAACACACACTGATGGTAACAATTGCTCAATCCCATGATGCTGCTGGTGTCTCATGTGCTGTGTGTTGGTCTGTCCAGCGTCCGCCGGTGGAGATCTGCGCCGCCGCCGTCAGAGCAGAGATGACCGACGCCGAGGGTCTGGGAAATAAACTGGAGGACCGAGAGACGGTTATCAAAGAGCTGAAAAAATCCCTCAAAATCAAGGTCAGGGTGCAGGGAACTCATCACTTCTCTCTTTATGTTCTTTATATGTGACCCAGGACCACAAAACCAGTCATAAGTGTCCATTTTTCGAAATTGAGATTTAAACACCATCTGAAATGTGAATAAATAAGCTTTGCATTGATGTATGCTCTGTTATTATAGGACGATATTTGGCTGAGATACAACTATTTGAAAATCTAGAATCTGAGGGTGCAAACAAATTAAAATATTGAGAAAATCAGCCAAAAATGGTCCAGTTCTTAGCAATGCATATTACTCATCAAAAATTAAGTTTTGATACATTTACGGTAGAAAATTTACTAAATATCTTCATGGAACATGATCTTAATTTAATATCCTAATGCTTTTTGGCATAAAAGAAAAATCTATCATTTTGACCCATGCAATGTATTTTTTTTGCTATAAATATACCCCAGCGACTTAAGACTGGTTTTGTGGTGCAGGGTCACATATAGACATTATAAATACATACATACATACTGAAAGCTGGATATATGTTAGAAGAGACAGTATGTATAAAGAAACATGTATATTATAAATAAGTGTAGACATACACTGCCGCTCAAAAGTTTGGGATCAATACGATTTTTAAAGAAGACTTTTCTGCTCATCAAGGCTGTGTTTATTTGATTAAAAATGCTAAAAAAAAAATTAATATTCTGAAATGTTATTGCAATTTAAAATAGTGGTTTTCTATTTTAATATTATTTTTAAATATAATTTATAATTTATGGAGAATCATTACTCCAGTCTTCAGTGTCATATAAGTGTCAGTATAATTTATGCTTAATATTTATTTATTTATTTTTTTGGAACGTGTGATACCTTTTTCATGATTCTTTTATTTAAAAAAAAAAAAAGTAAAAGCAACAGCATTTATTTAAAATAGAAAAATTTTGTAACAATAAACACCTCGTTCAAAGTTTGGGGTCAGTATATGTTTTTTCTTTCTTTCTCTCTTTGAAAGAAATTAATACTTTTCTTCAGCAAGGATGTGTTAAATTGACAAAAAGTTATAGTAAAAACTTATATTGTTAGAAAAGCTTTCCATTTCGAATAAATGCTGTTCTTTTTAACTTTTTATTCATTTTTATTCACAGAATCCTGAAAAAATGATCACAGGTTCCAAAAAAAATATTTGTCAGCACAGCTGTTTCCAACATTGATAATACAAGTAATAAATCAGTATATTAGATTGATTTCTGAAGGATCATGTGACACTGAAAACTGGAGTAATAGCTGATGAAAATTCAGCATTGAATCACAGGAATAAATTATATTTTAAAGTACACTACCAGTCAAAATTTGGACACACCCTCTCATTTATTTTTGTTTTAAAGAAGTTTCTTATGCTTATCAAGGCTGTTTTCACTTGATCAAAAATACAGAAAAAAAAATTATGTTGTGAAATATTATTACAATGTAAATCAATGTTTTTCTATATTAATATACATTAAAATTTAATTTATATCTGTAATTAAAGTTGAATTTCCAGAATCATTACTCCAGTCTTCAGTGTCACATGATCCTTCAAAAATCATTCTAATATACTGATTTATTATCAGTGCTATTTATTTTGGAACCTGTGATACTTTTTTCAGGATTTTTGATCAATAAAAGGTTAATAAAGAACAGCATTTATTTAAAATAGAAAGGTTTTCTAACAATATACACTACTGTTCAAAAGTTTGGGGTCAGTACATTTTTATTTTTTATTTTTTTTGAAAGAAATTAATACTTTTATTCACCAAGGATGTGTTAAATTAATAAAAAGTGCTAGCATAGATTTACATCGTTAGAAAAGATTTATATTTTGAATAAATGCTGTTCTTTTTAACTTGTTATTCATCAAAGAATCCTGAAAAAACAATCGCAGCTTGCAAAAAAATATTTGCCAGCACAACTGTTTCCAACATTGATAATTCTAATAATAAATCAGCAAATAAGAATGAAAATTCAGCTTTGCATCACAGGAATAAATTATATTGTAAAGTGTATATATATATATATATATATATATAAAAATATTTTATATTGTAATAACATTTTGCAATATTACTGTTTTTTTCTGTATTTTTGATCAAATAAATGCAGCCTTGAGAAAGAGACTTCTTCAAAAAACATTAAATGAGAGGGTGTGTACTTTTGACTGGTAGTGTATATTGAATTGCAATAATATTTTATAATATTACTTTTTATGGAACGTTGATGAGCATGAGAGATTTTTTTAAAAAACATTAAAAAATCGTACTGATCCCAAACTTTTGAGCGGCAGTGTATATAAAGTTGATAAGTATATTATGATTATGCAGTGTTGAGATTATTTATATATATATATATATAAGCCTGTTTCCGCCACTAAATAAAAAATAAAAAAAGGTTTTTGTGACTTTTTATCTCACAATTCAGATTTTTTTTTTACTTACAATTGCATGACATAAACTCACAATTCTGAGTTATAAAGTAATTGCCTTTTTTATTTTTTATTAAGTGGCGGAAACAGGCTTCCATAAATATATGTATATAGTTATAGTTAAAAGTATTAAAAATGTGCGTTTAGATATTATAAATAAACATATTATGAATAATTGCATATAAAGTTAGAAATGTTTTACAAACATGCAGTGCTGAGGTATTATAAATATTAATATCATGATTTCCTGTAACGCTGATATAAAATGGTGTGTATTTTCAAAAGCGTTACACAAATCAAATCAAATTGACTTGAACTTGACTTGACTTCATTATATATTATAATGCAATATTTAATATTTTATTAGGCGTGTCACAGTGTACCGGTATTGATCATAACGTAATGCTATAATCAACATGTATGCATTTTTTCCTCATTGTTGGCCAAAAAAACAGAATAAACAAAGTAAAAGATGAATTTGATGAATGTCCATATTTATGTAGCAATAGTGTTTGTCCACAGTTTTGGTGTAGTAAAACTTTGATATTGTCACATCTCTGAATTATAGAATTTAAAGTATGTCTATATATTGAAATATATGTGAACAATCACTCAGGGCGAGGAGTTGAGCGAGGCCAACGTTCGTCTGAGTTTGCTGGAGAAGAAGCTGGACACGTCGACGAAAGATGCAGACGAGCGCGTGGAGAAGATCCAGACCAAACTAGACGACGCTCTGTCTCTGCTGAAGAAGAAAGAGAAGTATGAATGTCTCTATTGTCTAATGTCTCTATTGAATGCATACAATAGATACATGAACCCAGTGCTAAATATGTGGGGTTGGTCTGTCTGCAGGGAGTTTGAGGAGACGATGGATGCGCTGCAGGCTGACATCGATCAGCTGGAGTCAGAGAAGGCGGAGCTAAAGCAGAGGATCAACAACCAATCACGAGCCACGGAAGGTTTCCGTGGACCGCAAGCTTCTGGAATCGCCTCCATCGTCACGGGAACCGCTGCTGGTACACAACACACACAGTATTATAGTTAGCCACAACTCACATCCAACAAAAACATGAAAATTAAATAAATGTTAACTGAAATAAAATATATCTTAAAAAAATATAACAGCTAGTTTATTTCTTTTATTCAGTTTTAACTTAGTAAAATACAAAAAAACTAAAACAACAAAAAAAACATCAAAAACTAATTACAAAAAAGACAAAAACACCCTAAAAATTAAGTAAAAGTAAAATAAAGGGAAAAAAAATCTAAGTAAAAAAAAAAAAAAAATCGCACAGACACAGCAGGATTATTATAGTTAACTAAAATTAAAACATGTGAAATAAACATTAACTGAAATTATTATTATATATATATGCTAGCTGGCAACTAAATGAACTAAAATGAATAACTAAAAATAGCTAGGTCTATATAATGACTGTGTAAATAATAATGAAAGTAAATATATACATAAAAGAACAAATAAGAAAGTACTAAAACTTTACATTTAAAGTGAAAACAGAACATATATAAATTAAAATCTAACAAAAAATATATATAGTATATCAATGTTTTACAACCTTAAATAAATGTTAATTGAAATAAAATATAACTTAAAAAATATAACAGCTAGTTACCAAGGCAAAATGTCTTTTTTTTCAGTTTTAACTTGGTAAAAGTACTATTTTAAAATACTTAAAATGAAGGGGGAAAAATTATTATATTTATAAAAAAATAAAAAAATAAAAAATAAATCTGATGCACATATATACACACAAACAGACACAGTAGGATTATTATACTTAACTAAAATAAAAAAAAGTTTAATTTCAGTTAAAATAAACATTAACTGAAATTATTATTATTATTATTAATATTATATACATGCCAGTTGTCCAGTTGCTAGTTGTCAACTAATTGAACTAAAATGAATAACTAGGCCTATATAATGACTGTGTAAATAATAATAAAAGTAAATGTAGATATAAAATAACAAATAAAAAGTACTTTAACTACTAAAGTGAAAACAGAACATATATCAAATAAAATCTAACAAAAAATATGATAGTATATCAATGTTTTACAACCTTAAATAAATGTTAACTGAAATAAAATATAACTTAAAAAATATAACAGCTACTTACCAAAGCAAAATGTCTTTTTTTTTTTCATTTTTAACTTGGTAAAAGTACTAAAATAACTATTAAAAAAAACATCAAAAACTAATTACAAAAAAATAATTAAAATGAAGGGGGAAAAAATTATAATATTTATAAAAAATAAAATAAAATAAAAAATAAATAAATCTGATGCACATATATACACACAAACAGACACAGCAGGATTATTATAGTTAACTAAAATAAAAAAAAAGTTTAATTTCAGTTAAAATATACATAAATTAATAAAATTAAATGTAGACATAAAAGAACAAATAAAAAAGTAGCAAAACTTTAAATTTAAAGTGAAAACACAACACATATATATTAAAATCTAACAAAAAGAGTGATAGTACATCAATGTTTTACAACCTTAAATAAATGTTAACTTAAATAAAATATAACTTAAAAAATATAACATCTAGTTACCAAGGCAAAATGTCTTTTTTCAGTTTTAACTTAGTAAAAGCACAAAAAAAAAA